>JASAMX010027896.1:0-40084 GCA_030248175.1 Microlaimidae sp. YZB2_3 | reverse complement strand
AATTGTGCCTTAATTTTCCAGAAATTTAAATAAATTGGTTAAAATAAAAAAACGCCACTAAAATTATTTATTATATTTTCTCAACGTAGTATATATATGTAAAATTTTCTTTATATACAAAAAAATAAAATTCGAAGAGGGGCATTCTGTCCTGTAAAACGCCACCACTATAACTTTTTTAGACAACAGACAGTTATGCGTCCTTCTTCACCCCCCTCCCTTCTCTAAACCGCTACGGCATGTAGGAAAGAAAATGAATGTAATGTTTTTTTCTCCCTGCCTCCAGCGCGGGAAACCACCTCCGCAAAATGAAAACTTGTTTCCCCTTCACTTCTCCTCCCTTCTTTAAACCGCTACCCCATGTGGGAAAGAAAATGACTGCAATGAATTTTCTTTTCTTTCTGCCTCTGGCGCCGCAAAACCACCTCGCGCAAAATAAAAAATTTAATCAATGAGCGTATTTTATTTTTTATTAAATTAATCCTACGGGAGAAAATATTTAACCACCTCTCGAGTTGGATAAATTCTTATTCTTAAAACAATAGAAAAAATTTAACCCGACTTTTACCTAGGTAAAATTGATTTTTCACTCGCATCCCTAAGCATGTAAAAAAAAGTTAACCCGGGGTAAATTTTAACCGCGCGTCAGAATGCGCGCCCTGGAATATAAATACTAATTTTTAGTTAAAATTCACTAAAGTTTTCATATTTTGTGAAAAATCGGGAGAACAACATTCTACCTTTGAATTTATTTTTTAACTTCTGTTTAAAACAATTTAGTTTTTTTTATCTTATAACCTCTAAATAATAGTTGGTTTTTTCATATCTCCCATACAATTGTACGAGGTCAGCTAGATGTAATTCAATTAATTGTTTAAAAACATCAATATACAACGTTGTGTTCAGTTGTTTAGTGCTCTTCTACTTAGATTTGATTTGCTTTGTGTAGTAAAAAACGTAGATAATTAAATTATGGAAATAATGTGCTCATTTTAACTTTTGTAGGAATTTATTTCGCTAATATAAGAGTTTTAATAATCTTTTTTTAAACGTACACCTTCAAATACATTAAAGAAAACATTCATAATTAGTCGAATGTTGCGCAGTAAAATTAAAAAGTTTTTACTGCACCCCTGAAATGATCTGCCCATTTACAACTTAAGTGAAAGGTGTTGCTTGTCAAGCTTGGACCTCTCAGTCTCCTCATCAACATACTTACTACAATACCAATCCCAGTTTAAGATTTGGTTTGGGTAATTCATGTCAAAATCCCGACGGAAAAAGCCAGGGACCTTGGTGTTTTACAAACGATCCAAATATCAAATGGGATTTTTGTTTCCAGGATTGTTTTGAAATTAAATCATCCACTACGTCAACAACACTTGCCACCACCAAAAAGTATAAAGGTAAAACCTGAATGTTGGTTTTGACAAAATTTAAAATTCAGTTCAAGGGGCATCAATTTTTAAATTTAAACGATTAAAAAAGAAAACTAATTGACTAGATTCAAAAAAGCTTTGGGTAATTAATGTGTAATTAACCTATGTTAATTAGCCACGATTAATGTGTAATTAACACATATTAATTAGCCAACTTAACCGGTACTCTACATGCCCCTGTGCTATGCGTTCTAGAACTGTTCGGAACAGTTCTAGAACCTGTTCCGAACAGTTCTGGGATTATCTGTTCCGAACAGTTAAACAATATTTTAGGAGTGATTTTCAGTTCTCAAAATCAAAAAATAAATAAAACTCCGCAAATGATATTTAAACACATAAAACAACGGAAATACACAATAAAATCACGTGATAAGTGTTGGAAAATGTTTCGGTGACTTTTATAATGCACCAAAGTACAACTTCGGCATTTTCAAATGCCGAATTTCTCACGAATTTCGGCAAACTGGAAGGTACACCGACACCGTCCACCGACACCGGCCGAATTCTACCGTAATTTTATTTGAATTTTAGGTTTTGCTTAGGCTTAGAAACAATAAAAGGTGGTCGGTGTCGGTGGACGGTGTCGGTGTACTTTCCAGTTTGCCCAAATTTGTGAGAAATTCGGCATTTGAAAATGCCGAAGTTGTACTTTGGTGCATTATAAAAGTCACCGAAACATTTTCCAACACTTATCACGTGATTTTATTGTGTATTTCCGTTGTTTTATGTGTTTAAATATCATTTGCGGAGTTTTATTTATTTTTTTGATTTTGAGAACTGCAAATCAGTCCTAGAACTGTTCTAGAACTGTTCGGAACAGGTTCTAGAACTGTTCCGAACAGTTCTAGAACGCATAGCACAGGGGCATGTAGAGTACCGGTTAATGTGTAATTAACACATATTACTTAGCCAACTTAACCGGTACTCTACATGCCCCTGTGCTATGCGTTCTAGAGTTTGTAGAACTGTTCAGTGGACCTGTTCCGAACAGTTCTAGAACAGTTCTAGGACTGATTTGCAGTTCTCAAAATCAAAAAATAAATAAAACTCCGCAAATGATATTTAAACACATAAAACAACGGAAATACACAATAAAATCACGTGATAAGTGTTGGAAAATGTTTCGGTGAGTTTTATAATGCACCAAAGTACAACTTCGGCATTTTCAAATGCCGAATTTCCCACAAATTTGGGCAAACTGGAAAGTACACCGACACCGTCCGAACAGTTCCGAACAGTTCCGAACTTAGAACTGTTCCAAACAGTTCTAAAACGAGTTAGAACTTCCAAGTTAGAACTGTTCCGAGCAGTTCTAAAACTGTTCGGAACAGTTCTAGAACTGGACCGGTTGAGTACGGGTTAAAAATCATTTTAGATTTATTCCTACTTTTATTGATTTGATATAGGGTGTTTTTGGTTTAGGAACCTGACCTCATAAATAATTTAGGTTGTGCGAAAATCAAAAAGTAAATTTAGAAAAAAAGATTTGATTTGCGTATAGTCTACATTTTTTCTGTTTAAGCATACGCCCAAAATGAAATCGATTTACTTTCCGCTATATTTTTTAACAAATATTTTTAACAAATTTTTTGGAACTAGTTGACACTATGTGTATGTTAATGCTTACTATAAATTTGTTATTATAGATTGTGCTGATGACATTAATTCTTCTGTCTGCAGGCAGCTGCGATCTACTATTTGCTTTGACGATCTGAACATTCAAGGTGAAATAGACCAAAAATCATTAAATATAGCAGTGGATTTGCTGAGACCTCTTAGAAACAAATGTCGTTTTACATGTGGTCTATGCGATGGTGAGATTTTTCAATAATTTCTTTTTTAAATTATTTAAAATAATTATATTTTCACTCATACTGCACAATTTCTATTTTTAACAAGGAATTTTTCTATTGTTTTTTTTTTATTTTTCACAGTGCATTTAATTTTCGTGTTTCAGGTTATTCAAGCTTTGAGAGACAGGTTCTGATTTGGTTTTAAATGCTTCCCAAAACCTAAATGTATGCAACTAAAGCTAATTAAAAATTTTATTTTGTCTAAAATAGTGGTATAACATACGTCAGAATTAAAATCCTTAACAAATAAATTTATTTAAATGTATCATGGGTGGCGCAGGAGCGCCACCAAGCGATTTAACCCCGCGGCGCCGCGCCAACCATAATTAGAAAACGTGCGTAAATTTCGAGATTCATGTTCATCTCCTTCTTCTTCTTCTTATTATTATTCTAACGCTCAATTCTTAAAATCGATATTCCTCTTTCGTTACTGACTGATCAAAAATAAAGCTGGGCTCATTGGAAAGAAGAAAAAATCACGCAACTTTCTTAGGAGACACTTTTTTCATTTAGGTCCTTGTTATTGATCTGAGCCGTTTCTGCATTGTTTAAATTAACCTAAATTGCTTATATTACTTTTTTTTAAACTTGAATTATTTTGTAAATTTTACCCACTGGTATTTGTGTCTAAAATGTTTTTGCTTATATTTTACTTAATGTAAATTTAATTTCAATTTGACTCATTAATAAATAGTTCTAATTTTTATTGTAATTTGATTGCTTTTATTACTGTATTTGTACTTTGATGTTTGTAGGGCGGTAACTTAAGCGTGTTCTCACCTTTACCTGCCCAACCCATCTATTTTGTAATTAATTGTACTTCTACCATGTATAACTTTAAAATTACAATTTTCTTTTTTATATATATTCAAAATAGTTGTGGTAAATAAATAAATAAATAAATAAAATAAATAAATATTGATCAAAATAATAAATTGAAAAAATAGACAAATAAAAACTCCCAACCGCACAATAACAGCCTTTTGGCAACAACAAGAATTGTTCAGAGCAGACAACGAACAGCCCCTCATAGAAACCGCGCAAAAAAAGCAGACTGGTTTTAATTGGTGGCAGAAATCGAACCAACTCCCAACGCCATCTGCTTCAACCGCCCGGAAAACGGCGAAAACAACAGAGTATTTTTTTAATTCTTACATTACTGATGACAAAATTAATTCATAGTTTTATTAAAAAATAATAATGTGTCAGTGGCGCGGGAGCGCCACACGGCGGTTTAGCCCCACAGCGCCCACAGCAACACAGCACACTATAATTAGAGAACGTTGGGAAAATTTATAGTAATTTATGTTCATCTTCTTCTATTTATTATTATAAGTCTATCGCTCATTATCTTAAAATCAATTTCTTTCATCGTTCACGTGGCGATTTAACCCTGCAGTACCACACCAACTATGATCAGAGAATCTGGATAAAATTTGTAATTTATGTTCATCATCTTCTTCTTCTAATTTTTTTATTCCACAAAAAATAATTGCAATCATTGGTGGCGCGGGAGCGCCCACTGCGATTTAGCCCCACGGCACCGTGACAACTATAACTAGAGCACCTGGTAAATTTTGTAATTCATGTGTATTATCTTTTTCTTCTTCCTATTATTTATATTTCAAAAAAATATAATTCCAATCATCAGTGGTGCGGGGGTGCCACACTGCAATTTAACTCACGGCACCGCGCCCACTATACTTAGAGAAAGTGAGTAACTTTTGTAATTCATTTTCATCATCTTATTATTATTATTATTTTTACTGCAATCATCGGTGGCGCGGTAGCGCCCAACGCGATTTAGCCCCACGGCACCGCGACAACTATAACTAAAGCACCTGGTAAATTTTGTAATTCATGTTTATCATCTTTTTCTTCTTCCTATTATTTATATTTCAAAAAAATATAATTCCAATCATCGGTGGTGCGGGGTACCACACTGCAATTTAACCCACGGCACCGCGCCAACTATACTTAGAGAACGTGAGTAACTTTTGTAATTCATAGTCATCGCCTTATTATTATTATTTTTATCATCTTATTATTATTATTATTTTTACTGCAATCATCGGTGGCGCGGTAGCGCCCAACGCGATTTAGCCCCACGGCACCGCGACAACTATAACTAAAGCACCTGGTAAATTTTTTAATTCATGTTTATCATCTTTTTCTTCTTCCTATTATTTATATTTCAAAAAAATATAATTCCAATCATCGGTGGTGCGGGGTACCACACTGCAATTTAACCCACGGCACCGCGCCAACTATACTTAGAGAACGTGAGTAACTTTAGTAATTCATAGTCATCGTCTTATTATTATTATTTTTACTTTAAAAATTATAAGTGCAATCATTGGCGCACGGCATCGCGCCAACTATATTTAGAGAACGTAGGTAAACTTTGTCTGGAGCGCCACTGCACTGCAATAACTATAATTAAACAAACGTGGGTAAATTTTGTAATTTAAATTCATCTTTATCTTATTATTATTTTTTATTTAAACGCTACAATTGTTAAATATGATTATTGTGATTTGTTGAAAAAAGATTTTTATTATTTGTTCATTCAATGAACTAGACACAACTCAACTGCAAAAAGTTGACAACATAAAACAATTTTGGTTCATTAATGTTTAACATCATAAAAGTGGTAAACTAGCTATGAAAAATGCTTTATTTAAAAAAATAAAAAAGGAAAAAGGGGCGATTTTGCCCCGGACATATGTTTAGACATAAAAGATGTGGACTAGTCTCAGATGGGCATTACGTGAACCATAGGAAATTTGCATTTCCTTTAGACAGCTGACTATTTAATAAAAATTTCCACCATAATTTAATAAAAATTTCCACCATATGATAATGATTTTTTAAACGGTGAACTAAATACACAGCACTGTTGCATATTTTCATTAGTCTGATGAAACCTCAATTTTAAAAAATATTCACAGCAATCTTTGAAAAGTGCGAAATCGCCATTTTTTGGAATTTATAGTTGTTTCTTACATAAACAAATAAAATAATTTACTTCAAAAAGTGGCGATTTAGCGCTTGTAAAAGATTGCTGTGAGTATTTTCCTCCTTTGTTACTGATTGATCAAAAACAAACATGGGCTCATTAAAAAGAAGAAAAAATTACGCAACCTACTTAGGAACCACTTTTTTATATGGTCCTTGTTATCGATTTATTGTTGAATATAAATAATAATTTGAAAATTACCAAAATAAAACTCTCGACCGCACAATAACAACCTTTTGGCAACAATAAAGATTGAACAGAGCAGACAGCAGACAGCCCTTCATAAAAACTGCACAATAAAAGCAGACGGCTGTGCTTGGTTGCTAATTAGTGGCGGAAACCGCACAGCGCCATCTTCCTTAACGCGAGGGGAATATCGAAAACAATAAAATATTTTTTTAATGCTTGAATTACCAATAAAAAAATTAATTAAAAGTTTTATTTCAAAAAATTAATTGCAATTAGCGGAAAGCGACGCGGTGGTTTAGCCCCACAGCACCACGCCAACTAATTAACCAACGTTGGGGAAATTTAGTAATTCATGTTCACCTTTTTCTACTTATTTTTATTATCATTATTCTAATGCTCATATCTTAAAATCGATATTCCTTCATCGTTAAAGCGGCGATTTATTCTCGCGGCACCGCACCAACTATAATCAGAGAACGTGAATAAAATAAAATCTGTAATTCATGTTCATCCTGTTCTTCTGCTGATTCTTTATTTTAAAAAGTAATTGCAATCATTTGTGGTCCGGGAGCGCCAGCAATGTAGCCCCACGACACCGCACCAACTATAGTTAGAGAACGTGGGTTAGTTTTGTAATTCATGTTCATCTTCTTATAATTATTATTAATTTTATTTCAAAAATATAAGTGTAATCTTGCTGCTGCGGCGATTAAGCCCCACTCCACCGCTCCAACTATAATTAGAGAACATGCGTATTTTTTTAATTTAATTTTCGTCTTCTTTTTTTTATTTCAAAAAAATATAATTGAATTATCGGTGGAACGGGAGCTCCACTTGGAGATTAACCCAACAGCACCGTGAAAACTAAAATAACAGAACTTGGATAAATTTTGTTGTTCATGTTCCTGTTCCCTATGATTAATAGATTTTTGTTCAAACGTTCATATCTTAAAACTGATATTTCTCCGTTGTTACTGATTGATCAGAAATAAACATGAGCTTTTTGGAAAGGAAGAAAAATTGCGCAATAATCATTTTTTAGGCGCCACTTTTTTCAGTGACTAAAATCAAAATTCATATTGTTGACAACATTATTTAAATCCATATTAATAATCAAGCATTATTATAAATTCATATTAATGCATAGATAAGACTCTAATTTTTTTATTATGGGTGGCGTGGGAGCGCCAAGGGGCGATTTAGCCCCGCGGCGCCGCTCCAGCCATTATTAGAGAACGCGGTTAAATTTTGAAATTCAGAACCATATTATTATTATTATTATTATTCCAACGCTCAATCCTTAAAAGCGATAATCCTAATTCGTTACTATTTTGACCAAAAATAAACATGGACTCATTGGAAAGAAGAAAGAACTACGCAACTTTCTCAGGAAGCATTTTTTTTATTTAGGTCCTTGTTATCAATTTATCGATGAAAATAAAAAAATAGAAAAAAATATACAAATAAAAACTCCCAACCGCACAATAACAGCCTTTTGGCAACAATAAGTATTGTACAGAGCAGACAGCGATTAGCCCCTGATAGAAACCGCACAAAAAAGCAGAAGACGGTGCTTGGTTTTAATTGGTGGCGGAAACGAAACCAGTTCCCAGCGCCATCTACTTCAACCGTGCGGAAAACGGGAACTAAATGCTTTTTAAATTGTTGCAAAATTAATTTATAGTTTTATTAAAAAAAAATAATGAGCATGGGTGGCGCGGAAACGCCACGCGGCGGTTTAGCCCAACATCACCGTGCCTACTGTAAACTAGTTCGGAATAAGCGTCTTTTACTGTACGAGAGAGGGTACAAAAAAAATTGAAAAAATCTTAGCTTTCTTAGTTTCTTAAGTTTAAATCTATACTTCATAAAAATTGCTACACGATGATATGTTTCACTACGTTGAAGTGCTGTAATATATCAGTTTGTGCTAAATAAATTTTTATTCTTTAATTAAACGTCAAAATAGTTTAAAATCACCAGTAAAATAGTATTATCCTGAACAGTGATTTCGAATTAGTAAAAACAAAGATGAAATTTGTGCTTTTAAACTAATTTTAAACCTACATAGTTTTTTTTATGCTTGTAAAACTATTAAAACTTAAAAATTAATTTTAAAAAGTCCATTCCAAACTTTTAAATTAAGCATTTTCTGTAATTGAAACATTAAAAAACTTGAAACCAAGCGCGCCAGCAGCAGCACCTACGAAGCGGCAAAAAACTAAAAATCCCCAAAAAATGCTTTTGCTTTTGCAATATTTAAAAAGTATTTAAGAAATTTTGAAGAGAAGGGTTCGAGATTTTAAACCAATAAATATTTGAAATATTTTAAACCGTAAAATGTACTAGTATCTCGCTGTTTCTCAATTTTTCCTCTACATATGTTTGCCGCTAGTAGTTATTGTACCCTCTTCTTAACATTAAAAAACCCTTATTCCGAACTAGTTTATAATTAGAGAACGTTGGAAAATATTTTTTTATTTTATGTTCATCTTCTTCTACTTATTATTATAATTTTAACGCTCATTATCTTAAAATCAATATTCTTTCTTCCTTCACGCGTCGATTCAACCCTGCGGTACCGCATAACTACAATTAGAGAATCTGGATAAAATATGTGACTTATGTTCATCATCTTCTTCTTCTAATTTTTTTCTTCCAAAAAATAATTGCAATCATTGGTGGCGCGGTAGCGCCCACTGCAATTTAACCCCACGGCACCGCGACAACTATAACTAGAGCACCTGATAAATTTTGTAATCTATATTTATCACCTTTTTCTTCTAATTATTATTTATATTTTAAAAATTGCGATTCCACTCATCGGTGGTGCGGGGGTGCCACACTGCAATTTAGCCCACGGCACCGCACCAACTATACTTAGAGAACGTAGGTAAACTTTGTAATTCATGTTCATCCTCTTCTTCTTACTATTATTTTGTTTTAAAAATTATAATTGCAATCATTGGCACACGCCATCGCGCTAACTATATTTAAAGAGCGTTAGTAAACTTTGTCTGGATCGCCACTGCACCGCACTAACTATAATTCAACAACGTAGGTAAATTTTGTAATTTAAAATCATCTTCTTTTTATCATTTTTTTATTTTTGTTATAAATAAATTATCGCTGGCGCGGGAGCGCCACATGGAGACTAAGCCCCACGGCACCGCGCAAAATACAATTAAAGAGCGTTGGTAAAATTAGTATTATGTTCTTCTTCTCCTTATTAGTAATATATTTTTTTTCAAACGCATTTATTTTAAAAGCAATATTCCTCCTTCGTTACTAATTGATCAAAAAAACCTGGGTTCTTTGAAAATCGTAAAAATTTGCGCAATAAATCTTAGAAACTGCTTTTTATTGATAGATAATATATGTTTTATTGATAATATTAAAACTGTTAAAAAAGTATATCTCAGGAACGGAATGATTATAATCATATGTCATTGCGCAGGTAAAACTATAGTTTATTAGGCTATTTTTTAATTTAATTCAAAAAAAGTGATAGACTAGCCTTGAAAAATACTTTAAGAATAGAGCAGGAAAAAGGGGCGATTTTTCCCCGGGCGTATATTTAGACAGAAAAGATGTGGACTAGTCTGAGATTAACATTATGTGGATTATAGGAAATTTGCATTCGCAGCTGCTCACTGAATAAAAATTTCTACAATATGAGAAATGATTTGTTTATAGATTGATCTAATCATACAGCACTGTTGCATTTTTTTAGCCTGATGAAATGTCAATTGAAAAAAATGATACTCACAACAGTCTTTGACAAGCGGGAAATCGCCACTTTTTCAAATTTATAATTGTTTCTTACACATACAAATATAGCCTTCTAATTGGAAAAATGGCGATTTTGAGCTTGTCAAAGTTTGCTGTGAGTATGATTTTTTTAATTGACCTTTTATCAGACTAAAAAAATGCAATAGAGCTGTGTGATTAGATCAATGTATAAACAAAATCATTATCATATGGTAGAAATTTTTATTTGGTGAGCAGCTGCCCAAACCAAATGCGAATTTCCTATAATCCACATAATGTCCATCTCAGACTAGTCCACATCTTTTCTGTCTAAACTCCCACGCCCGGGGAAAAATCGCCTTTTTTCCCTGCTCTATTCTTAGAGCATTTTTAAACGCAAATATTTAATTTAAAAATTCATTTTATCAACCATAAATAACGAATTCTGAATGTCGGCAAAGTTTTTTACATTGTAATGTTAACAAAAAATACGTTTTCTATTGATAATATTAAAATTGTTAAAACATAGCGCAGCTAAAACTATAGCTTATTAGGTTATTTTTTTATTTAATTCAAAAAGTGGTAGACTAGCCTTGAAAAATGCTCTAAGAATAGAGCGGAAAAAAAGGGGCGAATCCTTCTTGGGCGTGCGTTTATACAGAAAAGATGTGGACTTGTCTGAGATGGACATTATGTGCACCATGGGAAATTCGCATTTGATTTGGCCAGCTGCCCACTGACACTAAATAAAAATTTCTACTATATAATAATAAATTCTTCATACGTTGAACTAATTAAACAACACTGTTGCATTTTTTTAGTCTAATAAAATGACAATTGAATCCACATGTTTTTTGTCTAAACATACGCCCGGGGAGAAATCGCCTTTTTCCTGCTCTATTCTTATAGATTTTTCAATGCTATTTGAATATTCAAATATAAGGCTTAAATCAAAAGAGTTTTTAAATTTTTGATTTTTATTTTTTAACAAATAATAAGCGATACAAGAATTAAAACTGTAATTTTAGTTTTCAGTATCTATTGAAGTATATCAGGTTGCAACATCACACACATAATTTACTTTATACCTCACATTTTTTGAGCGCTTTTTGATACATAAAAACATCAGGTGTTGTTACACTTTTAAAAAACAATATCTATATGTACTTCTTTATAGATCAAACATGTTACAAACCTAAATTGAATTGTGCATATAATCATAAGGCTCCTTGCAGTGCAGAAGCAGTGGGAGGTAAGATTGACAAAAAGTCTGTTTTTTTTTGTTTCTTTTTTTGAGAATATGTTTTTTGCGTATATTCTTTATATCAAACCTATACATTAAATAAACATTCATTCCATCATTTTTTCAAAAGAAAAATTTTCATTATGAATTATTTTAACTGTATATTTTTTAATTTTTTGATATTTTTGGAAAATAAAACATTAATATTGAAAAAAAATTTTAGAAGTATTTTTTGTATTGCTGTAAAATCGAGTTTTTGCATAAATTTTATATTTTTAATATTATTTGTTTTTTTTGGGTATACCATACCATGGAATGCAAAATCAAACAAGAAACGGTTATGTTTGTGAACAGTGGAATGCAGAAAGAGCATTTATTCACAAAAAATACAGGTAGGTAACAATCTTTAAAATTACACTTTATTTAAAAAATGTAAATCAGCACCGGAATATGGCAAATGTTAATAGCTCTTGTTAATAATATCACGAGACATTAACTAAAGATAAATTCTATCAGGAAGAAAATAGATGAGTGGTAAAGTAACCATTCGTTCTTTAAGAAAATATCACGTGCAGAGAAACACATGACGCAACTAAATAATTATTGGTTACATAACCGCTGAAAACTTTTTTTAAGTTTTTTTCGCTCAAGGGTTTATTGTTTATTTCTTCCTGGCGGAGAGCGGTTACGCCTTTAATTTCAGCCTGGAAGACTTTAGCTTTAAATAAAATTTGTTGTTTCCTTAACAGGTCGTTTTAAATGTCGTATGAAAAACTAAGTAGCTTAAATGCTTTTAATAATGAATGTTCTGATAATGCGAAACGTGTATTAATTAAAATATAAATTTTCGCTCCTAAGAAAATTTATTTTATTTTTTTAGAAAAACTTGGGCAATCAAAAAGTGGGGATTAAAACTAAACTACTGCCGCTCAACGGATGAGGGTAATAATTAGTTTTTTTATTATTTTATAACGCAATAGCACAATCATTCTTAGTAGCATGCGTTCCTAAAGTTTTCAAAGTTATTTTATTTTGCCCTTTAATGCAAGGGCTGTTAACACGTTACCGTATTACGTTTTCACCATTACTACTCTGACTTCATTCCAGCACGATTAAATCTTTGTCCCACGGTAGTTGTATCTTCCTCTTACCATTGTGTTATGTGAACTTCATTTTTTGAAAAAAAAGCAGGTAGTTAAAGATAATTTCTATCAGGGTGAAAATAGATGAGTGGTAAAGTAACCACTCGTTTTTCGAGAAAATATCACGTGCAGAGGAACACATGACGCAACTAAATAATAATTGGTTACATAACCGCTGAAAACTTTTTTTAAAATTTTTGTCGCTCGCAAGTTTATTGTTTATTTCTTCCTGGCGGAGAGCGGTTACGCCTATAATTTCAGCCTGGAAGACTTTAGCTTTAGTTAAGTAGTTAGCCAAAATCGTGGTAGTTTAGTAGTTAACTACTTAAGTAGTTATCGCAACATTAGTGAATTCAGTGGGCACATATTTCGAAAAAAATTGCTGGTTAATACATTTCGAATTAAGGAATGCTGTGTATATTCATCTACGCTACGAGATTCCGTAATGAATTTAGCCCAGTTTGTATTGCTTAAATCTTCTTTAATTTTTTTGTAATTGGCATTTTTAAAGTCTAAAATTTTACGTTTTTTTTCTAGATGGTTTTTTAATTAAAATATTAAGGGTAAATGATATAGAAATGTGATCACAACATTGGTTAAGTTGTTCGGACGCGTAAATGTCGCTAACAAAATTACTGACATTGCAAAACGCAAGATCTAGGGAGTTGCTTGCTGGTGGAAAAATTTACAATCTGTTTAAATCCGCACTCAGCAACGCTATCTACAAATATGTTCGAAATATAGTTATCGGCAAGAGCGCATAAAATTAACCAGTTGACACTAGGCATGTTAAAAGCTCTAAAAGAACTACTATATATGCAAAATTGCAAAGGTCAAAATTTAAATTAGCAAACAAATTAGCTGCGTCCGTATTATAGTCATTTGGATGTCTATATTGGCACACCAATCGAAGACATAACTGATTATTTCCATACAAATCTACCGCCATACATTTTTAAATCTTTGTACAAATCATTGAATTAAACTTCGCATGATTTAATGTTTGATTGAACTAAAATTGCTACTCCGCCGCCGTGCGAATCGCGATCTTTTCAAAAAACTGTGTATTTTCCCAAACCGTCAATTAACCGTCAGTTATGCAGATAACGTCTATAAGCTCAGACTCCTGCAAGGCTCGCCATTCATTTAATTTATTAACGGTACTTCGAGCGTTAAAAAAATACCTCTTAAACCACCAAGCTGATCTGCACGACTGTCCTATTCCTGATTCTGAGATGTCCGGCCGCGGGAATGACAGGGAGCAGAAATGTGAGGGGCCAAATTCCAAGTGTCTGGCGAAAGTCCTGTACGTCTAACAAACCACTCAGCAAGAACTTCTTTAGCTTTGCGCTCGTTGAACAAAGAACGGATTTGCTGGCGTTCAGAGTAGATAAAGGATGGACGCAAGAAATAATCCTTGTAGTCGTCAAAGTTGCGCAAATTTTTGCTGCGCTGAAAAACTTCTGATTGCTCTTGGAGTTTCAATAAACAAGGATATTCATCATTCCGTTTGCCCAATCGAAAGACTTCCATGACTTCCGGTGCCTGTTTAGGGTCGTCAAAACAGGCGTTTACAATCTCCTAGACACTCGGAAATTCTTTAACATAATCCGCTTCCGGTTCAGGATAACCTTTGAGCACTATATAATTAAAGTTTTCGAGACGAGTGTTTTGTTACTGCACCTGTGTCCCATATAGTTGGGAGGGGATATGTTGCTGGTCAATAGTTGAAGTGTTCTTAGCTGGCTTTTTCTGTAAATGTTCTAGTTTGTCAAGCCGAGCTGATGTTTCCATTTTAAATGCTGTAAATTCTTTAACGACCGCGGCCAATTGGTCGTAGCAGGAGCCGCATGAAATTTTCAGCTTAGACTTTTTAAATTTTGTTACCGAAATTCCGGAGCACGAGATATGAAAGTTTTTTTAGGCAAATTCCGCATATTCCATAATTAGTGCGCACACCAATTTCAGAACAACAAATGACGCAATTGTTGGAAGCCATGGGAGGAACAATTATTGAATTAAGTAGTATCTCTTCGCTAATCCTTACACACAAACAGGAATTAGTGTCGTCTCGAGTCACATATATTGGGCTGTTTCATCAAAAATATTACAAAATGGCGAAAAAGTTTTAAAATTATAGCTAAATTTTTAACTACAGCCGTGGCGTGGCGACCAATGATTTATATGAACTACGGTAATAGAAAAAATTGTTTAGTTTACAGTAATACCAAAATTTCCATAGATCGTTCAAAAAGTGACGATAAAACCATGATTTTTACAGAGCAAAATAAATACAACACTCGCAAGGCTTAGTTAAAAAAACGTTTGAAAAAATTTGTAATTTATGTTTATCTTTTCCTTCATTATTATAACGCTCATAACTTATAATTAATATTACATTATCGTTTACGCAGCGATTTAGCCCCGTCGCACAGCCTCAACTATAATTAAACAACATGAGTAAATTTTTTCATTAATGTTCTTCTTCTTCTTGTTATTATTTATTGATTAGTAAGCTCCAGTGATAGCATACTGCACAAAAATGTGTTTGGATCTCAAAGTTTATAAGATCCTAGTTAAACTCTTTTAAAACATACTTATTTTATAAAATATCGTTTTATTGCATAAATAAATTTTTTGGGACCGATTGTGAGACGTAAGATTTAGAATATCAGAATTAAATAATGATCTCTTTTAAATTGACAAACAAATCACTTTTTATCTAAAAAAAAATCAAAATACAATTTTTTTCATTTTAGGTAAAAATCAGAATTTAACAAAATCAAAATTAAAAATTGCTGATTTTTTTAAGCTTGTCTCTAATATTAAGTGTTCATTCACTTTAAAAAAAAAAATTTCCTGTTTAAACTCATTAACATCCTTTTTTGGTTGTGCTATAGTGTTGAATAACTTATTCAATATACAGTTTCGCTTTTTTTTAAAATTCCCTCTGAGAAGTGTGAATAATACCAGACGATGAAAATCAATTATTTTAGGCTTTCAGTACAAATCGCACAACTTTCGTTCAGATATATTTGGTTTTTATATAAAATGAAATATTAATATTTTCTATACTAGGAGCTCCATGGTGTATTACCAAAAATGGCGGATGGGATTACTGTTTTTATTCTTGCTCATAATGATGGAATTGTAAAAGAAGGACAAATTCAGCATACCAATTAAACACTAAGCATCTGGGAAGTTACGGGATTTGTGTAATTACATAACTTTAATTCTGTGCATTTTTGACATGTTTTTTACTTTTAATAACAAAATAAGCATAAAAATAGAAATAATTTATTAAATGTTAACGGTTTCAGTTTTTTATTAGTGTGATACCAAATAGAATACAATAGTTATTGTCTTTGAGTGTTAAAAAATAGAAAACAAAATATATTGATCAATAAAAAATATTTTACCACTAAATTAAAAAGCAATTTAGTTAAACGGATAATCTGAATAACCTAGTCATTTTATTATTTCATAAGTATTTACACCAACAAGCTATACTGTCGATTAATTCAACTAAGTGTAGTTAAAAAACCATAGTGAAGATAAAATTATACCACACGCACGAAATTTTACAACTGAGTTTTTTAAATAAAATAAATGTTTATTAATTTTTTCTGTGGTCCAAAAATTTGCCACATATCACCTTGAATTATTTTTGTAATTTTTATTAGCTTGTATTTTGTAAAAAAAAAACGATTTTTCAGTAAGTTTTCAAAGTCTTTTCAAAACTTATTGAGACTAGTAAATACACTTTAATTTCAGAAGCAGAACGGATTAATACTATGCTTTAAGCAGTGTTTAGCTTAAAATACAAGTATGAGTTAAAACTTAAAGTTTTGTTTATCAATGACGTCATCACTATGACCGATATAGTAAAAAATATAGGAAACACCGCTGGGATGCTGTTAGCACAACCTTTCTTGAGTATTTTGTATAAAATTTGAGTACGATTGTATTAGTGATGTTTCTGAAGTTTTTTTTAAAATTTTTTTGGGTTTACTGGAAACCAAATTTTTGGGAAGTAACTGATAAGGGAAGAACTTGAGAAGTGGCAAAAAGTGCACCTCTTGGTTTTATAGTTTTTTAGTCTGAAAACCGTTTGAAAATAAAACATGATCAACTATAAGATTTTTTGATTTATTACTCTCTAAAAGTTGTTAATAGTTTAAAAGTCGTATCAATAAAGTTTATTTAAAAACCATTACACATACAGTTCTTTTAAAGAAAATTCATTTTATAGTTAATGATTTTTTATTAAACTTTATTCGTGGGGCGTTTTTGTTTAATTACTTAATTAAAACACGAAATAAAACCTTTAACAAATTTTAGAGAGTACTTGTGGTTGGAAACCAAAAAATAATGCTTTCCAAAAAATTTCCAAAAACGGCAGATGACTGGTGTTTAACCTTCGTTTGTGTAGTCAACACCCGCAAGCAGCATCAAGTTTTCAAGGTTAAAAAACGTCCATATTTCTAATTAAAACAGGCACAGTAATACGATAAAACTTTATTGCTTATGCTGATTGTACTAGCAAAAAAACCTAAGATATTTTGTAAATTAAATTTTACTCTAAAACAAATATTTTTTTAATGGTTTAATTTGTATTAAACACACTATTCGAAGTAACTATCTGACTAACTGCTTCTCCAGTATTTAATTGCTCATTTTTTATTGCAGTCTTTGAGTTCTATCGGCGAAATCAATATTTGTTGTTGGTTAGTGGCGAAACCAGTATTTTCTTACTGTTATGCCACTAAACTCAGAGCAGATTAACAACGTAGGATGTATTTAGTGTGACAGCATGCAATTTGAGTGGTTAAAAGCAGTAAGATGTTCCAGCGATTAGACACAAATAAAATAACTTTTTTGCTTTTTTTAGAATGCTTTTAAGATCTGAATAAGATTAATTTTGAGCATGATTTCCAAATAGGAGTCTTTGTTAAATCAAAAAGAAGTAACGGTAAAAGTTCATAGGTAAAATGTAGTTATACATTTTTGAAGATTTCCGCTTTTGATTTTATGTTTAATAAATAGAAACAAAAAAATTTGGAAGAAAAACGACCTATAATTTTTAAAAAAGCGATGTAAAAAAATTTTTTTAGACCTATTTTAGAAAATTTTGGTTTTGATGAGTTTTATTAACAATTTTTTACATAATAATAAATAAACAGTCCTTGAATAATATTTTTAAATTTTTTTTTATTTCTCATTTCTTATTTTTTAAATTTTTGGTGGATTTTTTTACATCACAAACCAGTGGATTGGTTCTATAAAGCGGACCGGATTAATTTTCCGTCAGTGCGTACTCTTTTGTAGAGAACAATTTTTTCCAAAAAAAAAAAAACGAAAATCTTTAGATTAAAATTTATATATTAATTATATTTTTAGGCACATTTTAATTATGGGATTTTTTGAAATATATTCTTTGAAAAGGGTATTGTTTTAAACATTAGTAAACTAAGGGCTGTATAGAAATTTTTTAAACTGGCATATTTTACTAACAGAAATGCTGATTTGGATGATTATTATATCAATATATCAACGTTAAACGTATATATTTCTATATATTAATCAAACATTTGTCAAAATTGAACTTACAATTCGATATAATTATTTGAGAAAAATTTTTTAGTCCACGTCATTTTTTTTACAAAGTATAAATAATTTTAAGACTTTGTACCATTAATTAATGAATGTGTGAAGTGTTGCATACTTTTGTGCTACAAAATCAAAAATATATAATGAGGAAAAAGCGAAGCACTCAAAAAAAAGCGCTTAAAAAAGTGGTTAATAAATGGTACGTTCAAAGTAAGATTTAAATGGTACTTTTGCACAAAAGTACCATTTAAATTGCAATTTTGAATTTTTTCTGAGTGTTTTATTTCTCCCATTACAAAATTTTAATAAAATTGTTAAGTTTAAAAGTTTTTTGATTAATTTTTTTTTCACATTTTAAGAATGTTTTTTAGATGTGTATTTTCTATGTATTACCAATCAATATTTTACAAATTTTAAATTCACAATTTAAGTTTTTGTAAATTTTAACTGGTATTTTTACAATTTATTTAAGTGTACAAATTAAATAACATTTTTTTACAGTGAATTTGTTCCCAGTTTCTCAGTTATTTTTTTGTAAATTCATAAAGTTTAAAACGATTTTGATAAAAAATTTTATTACAGTTCAAGAATGTTTCTTTCAAATGTTTTTTTATACATTGCCAATCATTATTTCACAGATTTCAATTTCACCACAGTAACCAGGGTTTTCAAAAAAACCGAGAGTGCTGCTTGAATTATATGTTTTTTTGCAATTGGTTTGTTTGAGTTTATCTATAAATAAAATAAAAATAAATAAAATAAAATAAAAATAAAATATTTATTGTTATTTTGAAACAAAAGCTTGAAGTTGGATTTTGAAGCTAAAAGGCTTCTGGTTACGCGAGGGTTTTCCTGACTCCACAAGAAACTAGTAGACATTAAACTAGTAGATTTAAAACTGATTTGGTAATTGAGTAATTGCATAAAATAATATCAGTATATAACAATAAACTTATATATCATACCAAGAAAGTTTACAGTAAAAACTGTTTAAAGATGGTGATAGTACTAAGTCAGATGGAAGCTTATTCTGGTTAACAATACTACCTGAATAAAAATATTTAGATATGTCCACTCTGGAATAAAAACCTTTTGACCTTCCTAGTAAATAATTTAGGTTATATTACACTAACTTATAAGAAAATTTTGCCCGTTCTAAGCTCTAAATAGTAAGTAATAATACCACCTTTTAAAAAACTAGCTAAAAAGTGTTATTATTATTACCTATTTAGACCCGATAAAGGACAAAATTTTAATGTAAGTTAGTTAATTATAACCCAAATTATCTACTAGAAAGCTCAAAACATTTTTGGGATCTAAAAGTTTTATATTTTTGCGCAATTTTATGTCTTTAGAATTTTCAGCGGACAGCTCTTTAAATAACCTAAAAAAATTCCTAAAAAAAAATTAAAATTTAAAACGCTATTTTTCTTGAGAAGCATGTGGCGGTCATTTAAATTTATGTCTCTCCCGTAAAATTTATTTGAAGCTATGTCTCTCCCGTAAAATTCTGTTAAGATAAAGGTTTTCAAGATTGATGCTAAATTTATGAGCTGGGACATATTTTTACTGCATCGCGTTTTTTTTTAATTACCGCACCGCATATATTTAAAAAAACCATTCTACATGTGGAGTAGACCAATATGCGTAGACATATTGGTTGGATCGACACTTATCCTGCATATTTTGTTCTTCATTTCTCATTTTTCTTTTTATATTAATTAATTTTTATGTGTTCCTGATTTTGACAGGTTTTTATTTCAAAACTAATACTTTTACTTTAATCGTTTGTTTCAAATTTACCGTTTTTCACTTGAATCATCACCGCTTTTTTATCAAAAACTCAAGTTATAATTGGAATTTTTACAACATCAAATATGATTTATATAGTTTTAAAGTTTTTTTCAAATGATAAAATTTGTTTGCTATTTTTGAAGTTATGATGATAGAAACGGAAGATGTTTGAACTTTTATGTTTTTAAACTGATTTCATTTTTTGTCATTGTATTTTTCTGAGATTTTTTTGTAGATGAAACTCAATATACCACAAATACTGCAGCAATATTAACTATCAACGTATCAAATTAAATGTAAAAAGTAGCTGCTTTCTTTGAAAGAATTTTTGTAAGTTAAATTTTTATAACCATTAAGCAATTTTTCCGGCACAGAATTATCAAAATAACGCCATTTTTGAGGGTCATATCTCCTAAGCCACTGAAGGTATTGTAAGGAAAAAAAATTGTAAATTATTGTACACAGTAAAAAATTATCAAAAATGAAGACAAAAAGTTTGACAATGTACAACACCATTAAATGCATATGGTGAATATGGTTGATTTAGGCTGAGATATATTTCAAACAACAACCAAACAAAGCATTCACAAAACTTATTATGCAAGCAGACGGAGCACATATCTCCACAAGCCACATTAAGCTACCAAATGTACCAATAGAAAAAATTGCTCACTCAACACTGCAACGCACTTAGGCAACAAGACGCGACACATCCAGACTTACAACAGCTAAACAAAGAATTACAAAAACAAATAGCAGAGCATATTGCAATACATCACAAAGCACTTCGCTCACAAGCCCAACTCCTGCAAACTATACAATACAATAGCACAACTCAGCAACAAAAACAAACAAATAAAAACAAACAAACAAATAAAGAGCAATCACAATCAACCAAAAACGATCACTCATCCAAACAGCATAGCTTAAAATTTTAACAAATAACTTACACAATCTTCCACACACAAAACAAGCGACACATTATTGTAAAATCATACAGGGAATCAAAAAAAATAAAATCTACACCCATCACACTAACATACAAAAGACAATGACAGCAATCTAAAACAGCAAAAAAAGCAACTAAGTTAGGCTTGACAAAACAAACACACACTATTTAAAACACCTAGGTCAAAAAGAACTACAATGCCTTACACACTTATACACAAGCATAATTAACACTTAAACAATACAAAACAGTTAGAAACTTCCCAACTACATTCAAATACCAAAACCAAACAACAAAATCAACAACAGTCAATCTTAGGCCCATGTCACTCATAATCTTAATAATAATAAAGTTTATTAGTCCAAATAAAAATGTTATTTTAACAAAATAATATAGTACATAAATAAGAATATACGGAATTACACGAATACACTTTTAAAAACAGTTTACTTTAATTTAAACAAAATTTATCACAAAAACTTGCAAAAGATGTTACTCTCACACTTCACAAGCAAAATACCAAACATAACACTCCAACACGATTTCAAAATAAAAAACCCAATAGACCGAGCAATACAAACATTTACACTCACATAGCAGCAGCTTTTAACAAACAAAAACCACTGCACCTCACAGTTTGCGTAGCACTGGGCATGTTTAAACCTTTCGACACTGTCAATCACCACACACTCATACACAAACTTTCACAAACACAAGTACCAGCAACATTTACAAATTTATAAACAATTAGAAAAAACGCCGCAAAGCATACAACACATACAAAAACTACAATTTTAAACAAAAACTCATAAAAACAAAACTCCTACAAGGCTCCTTTCTTGACCCACAATATTTAACATATACACCGCAGACAACACCACCACTAAACGTACATATGATTACATACGCAGACGTCATCGCAATATAGCATCACATCCTAATCACCACATAACACAACAACAAATACAACCATACCTACACGCAATACAAACGCGAAATGACAACAAAAATCTCACTCTAAACGCAATCAAAACAACAGCCACACCTTTAACACCAGACTCTGCAGAGAACAACACACAATTCTCAATACACATCAACAACACAACACTCATCATAACCAAAAATTCAAAATTTTGTGGCTCACTTTTGACCCTAAGCTCACATTGAACACATATATTTCCAACAAACACAGCAAAACACGCAAAACGCTAAATATAATAAACGCACTCACAGCTACATCGTGGGGCAACAAAAAGAAACACTAATACACACATAAAAGGTAATCACTCGACCAATAATATAGTATGCCAACACAATTAGGGGCCCCACCCCAGTACATCACAGACTCAAATAAACAAACTTCAAACAATCCAAATCACAGCTCTCAGGATTGCTTCAGGGCACACTATTAACACAAATACAAAAATCATACACACTGAGGCTAAAGTCTTCCCAATATCAACACACATTTGACAAACAAGTAAAAGTGGCAGCCATTAGACCAACAATGGACTCTATAGACTGGTTAAGCGTTTTTACTATATAAAAAAGGGTACAACAAGACAGCATAAAATTTAAAAAAATCGTAGATTTCTTAGTTTATTTAGTTTAAACCAATACCTAATAAAACTTGCTACACGATTATATGTTTTCTTACATTGATGTGCTTTAATGCATGAGTTAGTGCTAAACAAAGTTTTAGTTTTTTTTTGAATAACATCACAATAGTTGGAAATCATCGCTAAAATAGTTTTTTCGTGAACAATATTGTGGAATTACCAAAAACAAAATGCACAACAAAAACTACACAACAAACATTTTAACAGACACACAAAACAAAACACACAAGGCAAAAAACAACAAATCCACACAAAACAGCTACAAATCACATAAACAGTCTCCAAAAAATCCAATACTTCCAACTAGCACTGGCAATACGTAACAAGAAAGGAAAACTTCCTCACAGGATCAGGAGAACTCTCGCCCAATTTATGGCGGCAAAATTTCTTTTCCTTTATTCTTACTTACTCAAAAATTGTCCCACGCAATACACATCACCAAACTGCATGCTTTTCAAAACACAGTACACAACGCAAAACCTTTTCACATTTTCACATATAACTACAACTTTGGGACCAGAAGACCTCTGGACGCACTGCATAGCTGTGGTTCATCTTCTCCAGGAGTGGGAAAAACAGGATTAGCAAGGGGAGGAGAGTACCAGACGCTCCTGACAAAGTTTTAATGAAGATTCAATTTGCCGCAACAATCATCATGTACACATTAAACGATTAAGAGAAAATTTTAAAAATTAAGAGGTTTATGCAAAATGATTGTAAAGCATAGTGTAAAACTAAATTTGGATATCTGGAAACAGGGACCACAAAGGAAATGAGTGGGCTGACAAACTGACGAGCTAATAAGTTCCAGCTTTATGGACAGATTTGTATACTTGGTAACATTAGGGTTGCAAAATTATTTATTAAATAATGTATTATGATTCAACATGCCAGATACTGGCAAAATTTAGACACATAAAAAACCCTCCATTTTTTTCGTTAAAAACAACAAACGACGGCAATGATTTAATAAAATTTGCAAAACATTTTTGCCCACACTTTGTATTTTTAGCAAAAACATTGTGGGTTTTTTTGCCAACATTGTGGGTTGTGCCAGCAAACATTGTGGGTTTTTTTGCGCAGGAATGCAAAATCTTGAGAAATCCTGCTCTAATTATAAAAATCAAGGTATAAAATTAAAGTAGAAAATACCAAGTTTTTTAAGTGCATAATTTGTAACTTAAATCGTTATACCCAAAGAGCAATCTTTCATGTACAAAATTGTCAAAAAAAGCAAATTTTGGGAGGTCATATGTCCTGAGGAAGTCATATCTCCTGGAGATAGTTTGATTAAAAAAGTATTATGGGCTATAGACAAGTCCTCAATAAGCGGCATTTAATGTACCAGAGAAGGTACAAAATGAAAAAAATTTAACAAAATCATAGGTTTCTTCGTTAAGTTTAAACCTATACAGTCCTGGGCAAAAATAAAGGTCATTTTTCAGACGCAGGCAATAGCCGTTATGCGCGTCTCCGCGCTAATAAGCGTTATAGATGTCGGCATGAAGGGAAGCTGTGCAAAATAAGATCATTGCATTTTGGCTATAGCCGGCCGCTTCCTCTAAGCGCATATGCGCGCGCCCGCGCGCATATGCGTTTTAAGGCTTTTGCTGTTTTCCCTACAAGGAAGAATTCAAAACATTGCTTGTAAAGTACAAAAAAAATTTCAAATACAAAGTGTTTAACGTGTAAAATAAAATTTATGTTACAAACTTAAAAAAATATATAAATATGTCTTATATAAACAAACGAGCCAGCCAAAACACCTCTTTAGTTCCACTTACAAATATTTCTTATTTTCTTTTTCTTATGGACCTCATCGCCATAACGCTTGTTCGTCCATACGCTTATGCCCAACGCGTCTGAAAACTACCTTTATTTCTGCTCGGGACTGTAGTTAATTAAAATTGCTACATTATGATATGTTTCACTATGATGAAGTACTTTAATATATCAGTTCATGCTAAATAAGGTTTGGTTTTTTTAATGAAATGTTACAATAGCTAGAAATTATCATTAAAATTAATTTATAAAATTTATATTTTTTTTTTTTTTATAAATTTTTAATTTATTAAAATAAATTTTTTTTTTTTTTTTATATTTTTTTTTTTTAATATAATTATTTTTTTTTTTCTTTTATATGTTTTTTTTTTTTTTTTTCTATAAATAATTTGTTTTTATTTTTAGTTTTTATATATATTTTTTTTTATATTTATTATATTTATTTTAACGATGTAGTTTTTTTTTGTTTGTTTTTTTTTTTTTTGTCTTTTTTTATTTTTGTGTTTGTGCTGGTTCCTTTGTTCTTGTTTGTTGTTTGTGTTTTTTGGTTTTTTTTTGTTTTGTTAGTAGATTATAGTATGTAGTTACATTTATTTTTTTTTTGGGAGTATGATGTTGATCTTTATTGTTAAATTAAGGGATTTTTGTAATATTTACTTTTTTGATTTTTATTATTGTTTAGTTATATTCATTTATTGCTTGGTGAAGGCTTTAAATGTAACATGTTAATATTATTGTTCTCTGAGAGGGAAAAGATGTATTCTTTTTGTTATAGTATTTTTTTTTAATCTTTGAGTTTGTATTTATATATGTGATCTCAGTCATTCTTGAATGTGATCTTCTATTAATTAATATTGTTTTTTGGTTTGTTAATTGCTGTGTTTCTTTATTTTTTATTTGTGATTATTTTTTCTTGTTAGTTAATCTTTTTTTATATGGATATTAATTTTTTAGTATAAAACGTTATTAATGTTAAAAGAGAAAATTTAAGGATGTAATTTTATATCGAGTAGAATAATTTTAAATTTTTTATGTGTTAAAGTATGGTAGGATGGTATAAAGTTTATTGTGTTGAGTTTTTATTGGTAATTAACATTGCAATTATAAGTTTTTTTGTTTTAAGTAATGGTTCTTTTAATTGTTGGAGTGTTTACTTATTGTAAGTTTGGGAGATGATTTGGCTGTGGTGATTTTGTATATTGAGTCTTTTTTGTTGTTTTGATTAAGATTAGGATTTGTTTTTTTTGATCGTTTTGTTGTTAAGATAAGGTGAGTGTATTTTTGTTTGTCTGCTATGCCTAAGTATAGTATTAAGAGTGTTGTTACTTTTGGCGTGTAAAATTTTATTGTTATGTTTTGGGTTTAAGCTTTTGAAGTAAATTTAGAAATTGCTTATTTTTATAGGGAATTAAGTGTTATTTTATTGTGATTAATTATGTTTAGGGATTTGTTGTTTATAATACGTTGTGTTGGGTTTTATGAATTAATTATTCCTATTAATATAGTGTTTTTGTAGTAGTGTAGTTTTATGGTGTAACAGAGAAAGTAGGTGTTGTTGGTATTTAGGTGGTATTTGTAAGTTTTGTGTATGTTTTGCTGGTTTTTTTTAAAAAGGAGTTATTTACTGATTTTGTGTTTCGTGTTTTTGGTGTTGGAAGTCAATTTTTTAGGAGTAGTTTTGCTGGATGTTGAATTTGGTGATTGCGGATATATGTCCGCTGTTATATATTTGAGCGGTCCTAATTGCCGTGAGTGTAGGGTTGAATCTAGGGTTAGGTATGAGGAGTTTGTGGAGTGTTTTTTGTGTGGCTAGGAAATTCTATGGTTTTTTTACTTGTTATGATTAGCTATTTTATCTCTGTGGTAAAGGTGTTGTTTCTGTCTCTGTGTTGATGTTGAGTTATTTGATGTATTTGGATGTTAGTTGTAAGTTATTTATGTTGTTATTTGTTTTAAATATGTTTTGGGTAAGTTTATGTAGTGAGGGTTTGTTTATATAAGGTTCTAGTGTGTATCGCTATTTTTTACTGTATGAAGTGTTATTTTTGCAATTGTTTCTCAATCTTTATTTGGATAGTTTGATTTTTTTGGATTTTTTTTTCTGGTTTTTTCATAATTGTATTCGAAGTTGGTTGTTTGTATTTATATTTTGTTTTGTTTTTTGGAAATTTTTTTATACGTGTATTGCTTAGTTATTTAATAGGTGGTTTCTAATTTTGGGAATGGGTAGTGGAAGGGGCTATAGTTTGCTTGTAGATATCGTCTAATGAAAATAGTAGTGTTGAATTTTTTTATTATTGATAACTAATATGTAATTTTTTGTTTTGTTGTCTTTTAATATTCATTTGTGTTTTTATTTTTTTTTTTATTATTGTTAAATGTTTTTTGTATAGTGGTAGTGGTGTGGTTGTGTTTGTATAGTTGTTAAATATTTTTTGTGTTTTATTTAGTTTTTATGTATTGAATGTTTTTTCTGAAGTTTTATTAATTAATAAATTTTATTCTCTTATTTATATTGTACTGGTTTGGCTGTTTCTATTTGGAAGATCTGTTTAGGGTACATTTTTTTGTGCTGTTTCTGTTATTGTAGATTATTTTGTTTATTTGAATTTTTTTTATTTTGTATCTCTGTGATTTAGTTGAAGTTCTTTTGTTTCTTTTTTTTGCTTTGTGTTGTTCTGTGTTTTATAAATGTCTTGTAAAAAGGAAAGAGGGGTTTGTATTGTTTAATTGTTGAATTGGCTGGCAATTTAGTATTTAATAGTGGATTTAGACCTATGTATGGAAATGTTTTTTGAGGGGTTATAGTTGTTGTTTTAGGTCTGTTATTATATGTTATTTGTGAGAGGTTTATTACTTAGTTTTTGTAAACTGGTGTTTGTTGTGTTGAATTGTTGCTCTTTTTTGCTGGGTTATTAAGTTTATAGATTTATCTTTATTTAAGTGGGAGTTGGTGACCTTTTTGTGAAATTTTGATCTGGTTTGAAGAGGACGGGAGGTGTTTCTGGTTTTGGTTAAGTGTTCGAGGCTGTGATTTTATTTAATTATGTCTATTAAGGGATAGTCGGGGTAGGTTAGTATGTCTGTTGAGAGTTTGTTTAAGTTTTGGAAGATTTTTTTTCTTAGTAGATTGTTGTAATGTTTACTAAATTTTTTTTGAAAATTTTGAGTGGGGAGTTGTATTTTGAATGTTTGTGGGTTCTCTTCGTAATGTGTGATATTTTGCGATAGTTTTAAGGGGGAGATTTTTGTTATTGTGTTTTTCGTGTGTAGTGGTGATCTAGATTTCTTTTGAAATATATGATGATTTCTGAGAATTGTAGATTTTGAGCTGCTTGTATGGTTGTGCAGAAAATATTTATAGTTGGTGTTGGTGCTTTTTAGTGGAGTGAGATATTTGCGTTTGGGTTTAATTGCTTTTGATTTGTTGGATTTTTTGTGTATTTTGTTAGTATTTTAAGGTTTTTAGGTTTTTTGGTTGAGAATAGTGTTTTTTTTATTTTAGTTGATTTGGTTAGCTGTATCTTGTTTTTTTTTTTTTTCGTGAAGTTGGAATTGTTGTGCGTTAAATGGTGGTGGTCTATGGCAGTTGTGAGTGTTATAGTGGTGGAAGTAATTACTGCGAGGGAAATTGTTAGCGATTAACTAGAAGTGTTGATAATTTGATGTGTATGGGGGTTTTTGCGGTAATAGTCGCTTGGTGTTAGAAAGAAAGCGACGGTTTGGAATATTCTGTTGGTTAACTGAGTGGTGGTGGTGGTGCGTGTTTTTATTTTTTGTTTGAGTGAAACTGATAGTGTTTGTGTTTTGTGTATGAGCGTGATGCTTGTAATGTTGTGAATATCTAGGTTTAGTCGATGATTGGGAGGGTAATAATAGAGGGTATATTGATAGGGGGGTGTTTTTGAATTAGGTATTGTAGTGGATAGTGTTAAGGTGAGTTGAGGGTTTTGTGTAACTTTTGTTATTTTTGTAGTAGTTAAAGAGCTCTGTTTGGTTTTTTGCTAAAGTGTGATTTATTGATTTTTAATGTGTTTTTTTATGACTCTCTGATTTTTTTTATGATATATTTTTTTTAGTTTATTGTGAAATTTTTTTTTGAGTTTGGGCTTTAGGTGAAGAGTTTTGTTTTTGAAAATTTATTGAATTTAAGGTGTTTATTTATTTATGAATTGGTTTAGGTTTGTGTTGGCTGTTTTTAAGAGTTGAGATTAAGTTGTTAATAGTTTAAGATGGAAATGTTTTAAGTTTATCTGTAGAGTATTTTTGAAAGTGGCTTCTATGGAAGGTTGATTTCCTTGATACTGTTTAGAAAGTTTTGATTGGGTCGTGTTTTTGTGTTTTTTTGTTGTTTCTGTTCTTTGTATATTGTTTTTTGTTTATATTCTTGTCTTTATTATTCGTATTTATTGTGTGGGTTATTTTTTAGTTTTCTGTTGTTTTTGTGTATAGTTTTTGGGTTGTTTGTTTGGTCGATTTATTGCTGTTTTGTTTGTATTTTTTGTTTTTATTTTGTGTGTGTGTTTGTTTTATTCTTTAAAATTTTGCATTTTTTTTTTTATTTAATTTTCTAATTTTTTTGTTGGATTTTTTTAATAAGATTTTCTGTTTTTTGTTTGTTTTAGTTTATTTAAGTGTTTTTATTTGATGTTGTTGTTTGTGAATTTTGGATGTTTTTTGTTAATAGTTTGTGGGTTTATTTTTACTGTAGTTGTTGGAAGTTGAAAGTTGATATAAAGTTTTCTTGTATGCTTATCTGTTTGGTTTCTTTGTTTTTTGTTTGGCTGAAGTGTGTGGTGTGGTGGTGTTGTTTTTTGTTTTTTTTATATTTTTATTTTTTCTTTAATGGTGTGGTGGTTTTTTTTTTTTATTTTCTTGCCTGGGTTAGGATTTTGTCATAGATTTGTATTTTTAAGTGTTAATTTTTGTGTAGTGTGGGGGCTAGGTGTGGTACTTGTCTGTTTATTTATATGCTATATGTTGTTATGTATTGTTTTTTAATTGCTTAATATGTTTCTTTTAGAAAGCTCTCAGTTTCTTTCTATTTGAAGAGTGGGATGAAGTGTTGATTGTTGGGTTTTGGGTTATGACTTTTTGTGTTTGGATCGTCTCGATTCTTTTATGTTTCGTGCTGTGTTGTAGTTTTTTTTTTGTTTATTGTTCTTTTTTTTAGAGAAATCTATATCTTTAAACTGAAAGTGGGTTTAAATTAGTGAGTGTTTGTGTTTTGAATATGGTTTGGTCTATTTAAGGTTTAAAATAGATACTAGAAACTGTTGTGTGTTATGGTTGTTATGGTCTTTGGGTTTTTAGGGCTTTGCTATAGCTTTCTGGTGGTCTTGAAGAGGAGGAATTTGTTATGGCGTGAGGGTTTGGTGGCATATGAATGTTGTGGTTTTTGTCGTCATCTGTCTATTTGGTGAGAGTAGTTGTTATTCTAAAGTTGTTTGATCTGTTTTTTTAAGAATCTGTTCTGTTCTTGTGTGAAAGGGTTATGATGTCGGTGGTGTTGTTTGGGTTTTAATTTGTGTTTGTCTTTTGTTGTTATTGATAGTGTGGGGTTTGTAAATTTTGAGTTGCATCTTTCTCTTTCTTTTGGATAATTGATGGAGCTTTTAATTTTATCGTTGTCTTGCCTATGGGTGTTTGTGTGTGTAATATGATTTTTGGTTTTCTTTAGGGTAATGTTGTATGGAGTGTCTGGTGGTGAAGGTTGTTTGGGTTATCTCTTTACTGTGTTGTATGCTAGGTTCTAGTTAGGAGAGGAAGAGTTATGGTCTGGTGTTGTTTTTGAATGTAAGTCCTGTATATTTAAGTTTAGAATATTAATGTTTAGGGTTGTAGTTGTATGTGAATAATGTTGGTATTTTAGGGTTAATCTAGAGTTTGGGAAGGGAAAATTGGTAAGTGGTTATTTAAGGTTCGGTGGGTGTATAAGATTTTTTATTTTCTTTTTAATTTCTGGTTAAGTTTTCTCTTTCTGGTGGTGTAGGTTGTTAGATCTCTGTTATAATGAGTTGTAGGCGTCTATATATGGTTCTGTTTTTCTTATTGGTTTTTTTTTTTGCGTTGTGTGGGTTATATGCTTTTCTTGTTTTGATAGGATATTGTATCTTTTTGGTTTTGTTTTTGTTTTCTCTATAAGATGGCTTTTTCTCTCTTTTCTGTTCTCTATTCGCTGTTCTTCTCTGCTCTCTCCTGTCTGCTCTCTCTGTAGTCTGTGTGCTGTCCGTTGTGAGTTAATTTTTGTGTAAAAGTTTTTGTGTTAAGTTTATCTGATTAAAATTGTAGGTTAGATGGTGGTTGGCGTATGATATGAAGTAGAATCAAAATATGAGTGAAAAATCGTGTGGGCTCTGGGATGTTGGTGAAGATGTGTGGGATGACCGGTGAGTAGGTGTATGATGAGGTAAGTGATATGTGGAAAGTAGTTGTAGTGTAGTGAGTTTTTTATAGAGTATTCTTTATATGCGTCTTCTGAGCTTATTTGTTTAAATATTTTATATTTTTAAGATTTTATGTTTTTGCTGATGCTTCTTTATTTCTTTTTTTTTTCTTTTTAAAAATAAGTAATGGTTATTTTATTTATTATTTAGTTAGATTTTTAGGACTGGGTTTTTGTGGTTTAGGGTTGAATTTTGTTTTTGTTTCTGTGTTGTAGGTATGTCTGGGTTTGGGTTGTTGATTAGGATTTGGGCCGGTCTGTGTGGTTTTTTTGGTTCGTGGTGGTGGCTGTTTTTGTCTTCCGCTATCTCATATATAAAAATCTAATATTTTTTTCTTTTTGCTGTTTGTTTTTTATTGAAATAATATATTTGGTGTGTGTGGTACTTTTTTTTAAATGCTGTTGGTGTGAGGAGTCTCTGTATAACTGTGGGTTTTTAGAAAAATTTTTATCTTCTTTTGTAGTGGTGGTTTCTCTATATATATGTTTTTTTCTTTTTCCTTCATTTTTCTACTCACTAATAAATATAAATTAGTTTGCCACGAAAATTGTTTTTTTTTTTTTGAGTTTCTTCTTAGTATTCAACAATCATCAATATTTTTTTCCTTTTTTATCATTAAAACCAAGTTTTTGAAACAACTTTTAGTTCGCATCGCAAACAAATTTTTGAATCTTATGAGGAATGAACATTCTTTTATGGTGAATTTAGCCTTGGGAATTTTTTTGGGGATTTTTCACGTCACCTTGTAAATGTGCCATGATGTAAAACAAAGAATTTTTATGCGCAAAGGTTTTTTTTTTAATTTTAAGGTTTTATACTAATGTTTAGACAATCTTACATTACTTTAACACAAAAAATATTTTGTTTTCGGCTACTCAATATAAAAGTTTTTCCTGAATTTTTTTGTTCAAACATTTATAAGGGGGTTTTTCTAATTAATTTTTTTTCTGATAATAAAAGTTTTTTTAATGTTAAATTATAAGTACCAAATAAAATAAATAAAAACAGAAATTAATATGCCAATTAACAATCGTAATTAGATAAAAGAGCACTTTCAATAATGAAGGTTATCCTCTTTAATAAATAAAAACTCAAAGTTGAGATTTACGTTTCTTAGCAAAAAGAATACAGCTTTTCGCTTTCATATTTCAGTTTGATTGACATGTTAAAGGTACAGTTTGTTCCAAGCTATGTAGGAATGTTCTGAAAGCTGTTTTTAAGTTGTAGATAGGTGAATTGTGAAGAATTCCCTGATGGGAAGACTATATTTCAACTTTATTTTCGCTAATTCAAAATCATTGTTCACGAAAATACTATTTTAATGATAATTTCTAGCTATTGTAACATTTCATTAAAAAAACCAAACCTTATTTAGCATGAACTGATATATTAAAGTACTTCATCATAGTGAAACATATCATAATGTAGCAATTTTAATTAACTACAGTCCCGAGCAGAAATAAAGGTAGTTTTCAGACGCGTTGGGCATAAGCGTATGGACGAACAAGCGTTATGGCGATGAGGTCCATAAGAAAAAGAAAATAAGAAATATTTGTAAGTGGACTATAGAGGTGTTTTGGCTGTCTCGTTTTCTTATATAAGACATATTTATATTTTTTTTAAGTTTGTAACATAAATTTTATTTTACAGGTTAAACATTTTGTATTTGAAATTTTTTTTGTACTTTACAAGCAATGTTTTGAATTCTTCATGTAGGAAAAACAGCAAGAGCCTTAAAACGCATATGCGCGCGGGCGCGCGCATATGCGCTTAGAGGAAGCGGCCGGCTATAGCCAAAAAACAATGATCTTATTTTGCACAGCTTCCCTTTATGCGGACATCTATAACGCTTATTAGCGCGGAGACGCGCATAACGGCTATTGCCTGCGTTTGAAAAATGACCTTTATTTTTGCCCAGGACTGTATAGGTTTAAACTTAACGAAGAAACCTATGATTTTGTTAAATTTTTTTCATTTTGTACGTTCTCTTGTACATTAAATGCCGCTTATTGAGGACTTGTCTATAGCCTATAATACTTTTTTAATCAAACTATCTCCAGAAGATATGACTTCCTCAGGACATATGACCTCCCAAAATTTGCTTTTTTTGACAATTTTGTACATGAAAGATTGCTCTTTGGGTATAACGATTTAAGTTACAAATTATGCACTTAAAAAACTTGGTATTTTCTACTTTAATTTTATACCTTGATTTTTATAATTAGAGCAGGATTTCTCAAGATTTTGCATTCCTGCGCAAAAAAACCCACAATGTTTGCTGGCACAACCCACAATGTTGGCAAAAAAACCCACAATGTTTTTGCTAAAAATACAAAGTGTGGGCAAAAATGTTTTGCAAATTTTATTAAATCATTGCCGTCGTTTGTTGTTTTTAACGAAAAAAATGGAGGGTTTTTTATGTGTCTAAATTTTGCCAGTATCTGGCATGTTGAATCATAATCCATTATTTAATAAATAATTTTGCAACCCTAATGTTACCAAGTATACAAATCTGTCCATAAAGCTGGAACTTATTAGCTCGTCAGTTTGTCAGCCCACTCATTTCCTTTGTGGTCCCTGTTTCCAGATATCCAAATTTAGTTTTACAATCATTTTGCATAAACCTCTTAATTTTTAAAATTTTCTCTTAATCGTTTAAAGTGTACATGATGATTGTTGCGGCAAATTGAATCTTCATTAAAACTTTGTCAGGAGCGTCTGGTACTCTCCTCCCCTTGCTAATCCTGTTTTTCCCACTCCTGGAGAAGATGAACCACAGCTATGCAGTGCGTCCAGAGGTCTTCTGGTCCCAGAGTTGTAGTTATATGTGAAAATGTGAAAAGGTTTTGCGTTGTGTACTGTGTTTTGAAAAGCATGCAGTTTGGTGATGTGTATTGCGTGGGACAATTTTTGAGTAAGTAAGAATAAAGGAAAAGAAATTTTGCCGCCATAAATTGGGCGAGAGTTCTCCTGATCCTGTGAGGAAGTTTTCCTTTCTTGTTACGTATTGCCAGTGCTAGTTGGAAGTATTGGATTTTTTGGAGACTGTTTATGTGATTTGTAGCTGTTTTGTGTGGATTTGTTTTCCTTACATTGATGTGCTTTAATGCATGACATATAACATGTAGAACATGAAAACTCATTCACAAAATTTCAAAATTTTTTAACTTTCACAAACACTTTCAAGATTTTCACATAAAGTTTATCCCAAAATGTGTGAAACATTATGGCGTGATATGTTATGGTGTGATATTTTGTTTTTTGCTTTGCTTTTTATTAAGATATTATTATCTATTATTGATATGTCATCTTCAGGTTAAGCTGAAACAAAATATTGTATTAATTTAAAACAAAAAAGTTAAGCCTTTCTGGAATAGAAGTTTATTTTTGGTAAATAAGAAATTCGACATTTTGAAACAGGTTTCATAAAAAACAAATTGCGTTTGCACCAACAAACTGTTAATGCCAAGTTTTTTAATAAATTCTTGACTATTGCCAGAATTAGTTTATATTTTAATACAACTTATTTTTCTCATTGTGGAAAATTTTTTGGAATATAGGGTAGCTGACTTAATTTCGGCCACCTTTTTTATTTTTTGGATAAGTTTTATTGATTTTTCCAATCGACCCTAATTTTGGTCTAAAAATCGAACGATAGCTATTTTTGTTATTCCAGTACAAAATTTTAAAATTTCTGTTACACTTCAAGATCAGTGGAGGGTTAAACTTTTTTTTATAGTGGCCGAAATTAAGGCGCGAGCCATTAACTTCGCCCACTTAGAAGAAACTGGCTCTGATCTGAACAATGACGACAATTAATTCAATGTACACAAAGGTCTCGGGAAGAAACGGAAATAATTCATATATAACGGTGGTTAACTAATAAACATGAGTAAAAACATAGAACAGCTAGTTTAAGAAAAATGTTGAAAAAAGAGCAAAATAGTTAGTTTTCTAAACTTTTTATGCTCATTTTTTAGTTCCAACGTTAAACCAATTGCGTTTAATTCTTCTTGAGAGCTTTGTGTACATTGAATTAACCGTCGTGATTGTTCATAACTATTGCCAAAACAAACAATAAAAATTTTTAAAGATTGCAAATTTATCCTTAGGTTGTTCTTGGTACATATAATTTAATTTTTTCCCGCTTGCAAACAAATCATTTTATAAATTACTCATTTTTTTGCAAATAATAGCTAAAAAAATCATTAATTTCGTCTGAATGAATTACTTTAAAAGGATCGAGTTTATTAAAAATGCCGGTAGCGAATTGGGCAGAAAGCGAATTCTCCAGGCAGCGAATTGTAGTGTTGTGATAGTTAACCAAAAATCAAAGTAGGTAGTTAAGTAGGTAGTTAACTACTTTTAAATTTATAAGTAGGTAGTTAAGTAGTTAAATCAAATTACAAGTAGGTAGTAAGTAGGTAGTTAACCACTTGAAATTTTTGAACTAGGTAGTTAAGTAGTAAGTAGTTAAGTAGGTAGTTAAATAGTTAATTTTTTAACTACATATATAATTATATTTAAGTCTTAGTAAAACCAAAAATTTAAATTCTTAACGTTTAAAATAAATAAGCGATTTCCAAATTTTATTGGTTTTTTGCCAGTTCCTTAAGTTAAACAGTACTTATGATGAAACCGCTGGACAGGTTATATATAGTTGACAAGAAATCGTTTACAAAAAAATAGTTCAACGCGAAGCTAACTTATGTTTTGCTGACGTATTGCTTATTTAAAAACGTTTTGTATTTTTCACCTGCTTTATTGTATAATGGTGCTGACGTGTTAGGGTTCACAAATATATCTAAATTTTGGGTCGAATTATTAGTTTTTTTGTTATTTTACTACAGCACTTTTTTCCCGGTTTTTTGCAAAAATTTTCTTCGCTTTATCCTTGTGCTTGGATTTTAAATGATTCTCAGATCCAGATGAGGTAGGATATATTTACCCACAAGTACTTTAGATTTATACAAAAAACAATAAGATTATGAGTTAAACAGGTAAACAAAATAATCCCACACAATATCCAACACAACACACAATATTTTTTGTTTTTAAAAGTTCACTTGGGGTGGACTTCAAAAAAGAAGATGATTTATTAAAATTGTTTTTCTTATTTATACCATCTTGTTGGACAATTGAAGCTAGAGAGTCCAAATTTCGTTCAAGCTCAATATCTACTTTCACAAAATTATCATTGCTTTCAAATAGTTTCTTCACTTAAAGATTTTTTAAATTAAACATTGGAATCATAATAAATACTTGTTTAAAAAATCTAAATTTTTTGATTTTTTTTTAATTTAAAAACTTAAATCGAAAAACTTTAAAAAATGCACTGCATTGTACTTAAAAAAACAAACGAACAAATGGAATTTTGTTTTATTTGAACTAAATAAAAACAATAAAAGTTTGTCTTATTTAAATTTATTTCAACAATAACTTTATGACGTAATTGAAAAACTAAACTATTCAGTTTTTACACAGAATGAAACGTGTTATAAAAAATAGAGCAGTAGCACTTTTGTGTTGTTGCTTTATTTAAAGCATTACTACATTTTGAAGTAGGTTCATAAACTATAAAACACCTTGTGTATAAAATAAATGACGAGTTTCCAGCTATGGATTTTGATTGAAGGCACTCAGCGCGTGCAAAGTACACTGGATTGACACTGTTAGATGAGTAATATATGCGCGACTGCCTACTTTCACTAACTACTTTCTGCCTACTTTGTAACTACTTTGTTAACTACTTGTATTAACTACTTTATTTTTGGAAAGTGGGTAGTTAAGTAGGTAGTTAACTACTTTTAGAAAAGAAAGTAGGTAGTTAAGTAGTTAGCCGAAATCATGGTAGTTAAGTAGTTAACTACTTAAGTAGTAATCACAACACTAGCGAATTGTCCCTAATGAAGTAGGTTTGATAAGATTTGCATTTATAAAAACTTCCGGGAGCGAATTGTCCTGGGAGCGAATTGTCCCTAATAAAGTTGGTTTGATAAGATTTGCGTTTGTAAAAACTACCGGGAGCGAATTGTCCCGGGAGCGAATTGTCCCGGGAGCGAATTGTCCAGGAGCGAATTGTCCCAGGAGTGAATTGTCCAGGAGCGAATAGGCGGGAGCGAATTGTCCCCAATTCCATTCAATTAGCGCAATATCCTCACAATAAAAAAGGAATCCACACAATTCCGTAAATGATTTTTTTCTGTCTGAACTGTTCCCTGCGCTATAAAATCGGTTTTCCTTCGTGCAGCGGCGAGCAGTAAAACCTGGTAGTTTCACAGCGTGCGAAAGTTTGTGATAAAATATAACGTCAAGACGCTCACGGAATTTCATCGATTAAACTAATTTTCACTGCTGATTGGTGACATTGGAACATTTTCGCAATTTTGGAACAATTAACACACCCTAATGCGGAAATTGTGGTCTTCCAAACCGCGTGGTTTATTAAGGAAGTTTTTATTTAGCTTTTGGGTGTGGTGGGTGGATCCTAATACTCTGGCTAATCAAAGCAAAAAAAACTTTGTTTACTTCTTACAGTATACGCAAAATTTGAACACATATAATTGTATGCACTAGTCATATTCTTATTCTGCAATATCATGCTTTGAAGTTTCAGCCATCTAAAACGGAAGGAGCTTCAGAACTCCGCCCCTTAAATGAGCGATTTAAAGCTTATTTAAATTTGAAATATGTTTTAAATTATTTTACTTGCGTTTTTGAGACTATTTATAGTTTTGGAAAATTTGTAACTTTCAAAAAAATTCAAAAAACTCTCCGATATAAACAAAAGTTTTTCAGTGTTAAATATCTTCAGGGAGTTATGACGTCAAAGAATCACGTTCAAGGATGATCCCTTCCGCCTTTTTGGTAAAAATGCTTTGTCCAGCATACAGATGTCCATGTTTTTTTTTAATTTTAAACCCCCTTATACAGATGTCCTCTCTGAACTGTAGGCTTTATAATGATATCTTATTTAGCTCTTTTTTTGTAGTTTAAGAGAAAGGTCCATCCCAACTTTTGAAAAAAATTCGTTGTCTATCAAAACTATGTTCATGTTGATTTTTCCAAAAAAAATGATACACTGGCTTTCCATTTGCTAATATCTATTGGCAATAAATAGCAATGGTTGGCAATAGCAAAAGTTAGTAGTAGAAAAAAAATTAACTTTTAAAATTTGTAAGGCTTCCTCCAGTAAAAACGTGTTGTCCAGATTAAAAATGACCAAGTTATTTTTTAAACATTTAACCCCTTTATAACAGGTAACGGGAACTTAGATCCTGGAGTCCTTAGATCCTTGCCTTTAAGTGGCGTCATTTCGAAGCAAACTGGAAAATACACCGACACCTTCCACCGACACCGACCGATTTCTAGGCTTAGGCTTAGGGTTAGATTTAGGCTTAGGCTGTTTAATTTTGGCGCCATCTGCCAAGGACCTAAGGACTCCAGGATCTAAGTTCCCCCAATCTTATAACATTCCCCAAATTGTAAACTTTGCAATGATACCTACCTGATTCAACCTAATTTGTTGTGCGGTTTGAGAAAAGGGTCCATCCCCTTTTGATAAAAAATGCGTTGTCAAGTATATAAAGATGTCCATGTTCATTTTTCCAAAAAAAAATGTGGCTTTTTATTGACTAATTACTCTAAGCAATAAGCTTAGGCCAATTCAACGAAAAAAATTTTCTCAACTTCGAAAGTTCTTAGTACCACCGTTTTGCGCAAATGCGTTGTCCAACCACAGGCTGTCCATGCAATTGTTTAAAATTTCAACACCTTTAAGAAATTTCCAAGCCTGAAAGCTTTGCAATGATATTTTATTTAGCCCAATCCTTTTTCTGGCTGGGGAGGAAGGTTGTTCCCCTTTTTAGTGAAAAAACGTTGTCCAGCATTGTCCATGTTAATCTTACCAAAACACATGAAATTCTACTTTTAAATTGGCTAATTACTCTTATATATATATATCAATAAGTTTGAACTAATTCAAAGACAAAAAAATTTTCAGTTTCCAAAGTCCATAGGTTTCCCCCTTTTGAGAAAATGAGTTGTCTAGGCTAAAGATGTTCATGCAAAATTTTTCAAAATTATTCAACCTTTTTATGACATTTCTAGGATTGTAAGCTTTGCGATGATATCTTATTTAGCCCAATCCCTTTTGTGGTTAGGGAGCAAGGTCATTTCCGTCTTTAGTGAAAAAACGTTGGCCAGTATAAAGATGTCGATGTTCATTTTAAAAAAAAAAAAAACACGATATTCTGGCTTTACATTGCCTAATTACTCTTACCAATAAGTTTGAGCTAATTCAAAGGCAAAAATTTTTTTAAATTACAAAATCCATAGGGTGAAAATGCGTTGTCGAGTATAAAGATGTCCATGAATTTTTTTTGAAAATTCAACCCCCTTACGAAATTCCCTGGGGTTTTACTAAACAAATGATACTTTATTCACCTTAATCCGTTGGGTGATTCGGGAGGAATTAGGGCACACACACACAAATACACACATTACTTCTATTTATATATAGATTCATGAAAATAATACCAAAATAAGCGGAGCTCCGGAGCTTAAGGTGTTGCTTCAGAGCTAAAAATAGGCAGAGCCTCGCTACGGAGTTAACGCTACGCTCGTCTGCAGAAAACGTACAGTTAAGTTATCAATTGTTTTATTCGTTTACAAATGTCAAATATATTCAAATTTATTTATATTTGTGAAGATACTTATTTTGGTGAATCATTGTAATTATTAAATAAACTTATTTTCTGTGCTCACCTTTTGTGTAAATGCTGCACTTTTAACAGAATCCAATCTTTTGCTTGAAGGTTTATATTCAACTTTTTCAGGAGTTTCCACAGGTTCTCTTCTTTTGCTTGGAGGTTTATATTCAAGTTTTTCAGGAGTTTCCACAGGTTCTCTTCTTTTGCTTGGAGGTTTATATTCAACTTTTTCAGGAGTTTCCACAGGTTTTCTTCTTTTGCTTGGAGGTGTAAATTCACTATCTTCTTGAGTTTTAGCAGACCCACTTCCTTCTTTAATCAGTGGTTCAGTCTCAAAAAAAAAGATTTTTTTTCAAATATGTTATACAGTTGAGAGCCAAAATGTAATGTCATAAATAAAAAAATTAAACCGAAAAAATGTGAGACATTATAAAAATTAAAGATATCTTTACGTTTCGGATATTAATTTTTTAAATCCGCGGTTTCGGATGAGGATTTTGTTTTGACGCATTCTTAAGATACGAAACTTTATTGCACA
>JASAMX010027895.1:0-25001 GCA_030248175.1 Microlaimidae sp. YZB2_3 | reverse complement strand
TATGTACTTCGTTCAGTTACGTATTGCGGAACTCTACTATTTCATGACTCTTGTGTCTTGAGACTCTCGTGTCTCTCTCCCATCTACATAAGTTTAATTAATAAAAAAACAAATATTTTTTCTACATACAAAAAAGTAGGACTTCTGTTAGACTCGAACCTACGACCTTTCAAGTCGGAGTTTAACCTTCTAACCACTTAACCACTTCACAACCTCCAATGTGTTTTAAAAGGCTTTTATAAACAAAACAATATAGTTTGTCATTTTTAGGCGTCGAATCATAAAATTGAAATAAAAATTTAAAAGTTTGATTTGTACAGTTTTTTAGAAAAATAGGGAAATAAGTCTGAACAATACTTTGGATTGTATTTATTTAAAAATCTAATTCAGGATTTTTTTCATCAGCATTTTTCTAAAAAATATCGATTTTTTATCATCATCATTTTTTATCAAAAATTATTATCTAATTTGATATTTAACTTTCATTAAAAATTGTCATAACTATGGTGTTCTACCTAAATAAAAATAAGTTTTACTATGGCAAAAAAATTAGATATTTGTAGGAAAAAACTACATTACAAATTCTGCGAAGTTTTCAGTCTGTTCCGGTCCCGGCTGGGGCGAAACTTTGTACCCCGGCCGCCGACTCAACAAATTTAAATTTTTCGACTTAGGGTCGATAGAGCCAAGGGAACTTGGAGCCCAAAATAAAAATCGATATAACCTATACCTAAGCCTAAGCGAAGCCTAAGAAAAGGTGAAAATTTTTTCAAGTTCAAGGCTCCAAGGTCCCTACTTGCGGCTCTAAAAACCCCGTACCAATTTTTTTACCCTGGCCCCGTCCACTGCGAAAATTGTGCCTGATTGATCCCTTATTGTATTAATTTTTTTTATAAAAAAAATCCTATGTTCTGTGCAAAATTAGTCAAAATTTGTTAATCCTTCGTAAACAATTATTTCCAAATCTTTGGATATGTTTCAAAATGGAAAGATAAAAAACACAATAACAGAACGGAAAACAAAACAAAATTATGTAATACAAAGATCGATTAAATTTTGTAGCTCGTGGGCTTGACCATAAAATACAATAGGCAGGGGTCGTAGAAAGTTGTCGATAAAGTTGTCATAAACGAAATAACTGCGCAAATTATAATTTTAGTTGCAAAAAAATTCACCGCATAACTGTGCAGTGCTTTACAATAAAAACAATCGCGCGCATGCACCCATTGCGCCTGCGCTGAGAAACACCAGTCGAGATTTTTTGCGTTAAACCTGCATATCAATACTGGTACTGGTACTGGAACTCAACCAAATCAATTCGAGTACCAGTTTTTTTTTACTTCCTGATTTTTGTCCAGTACCAGTACCAGTATTTTTTTAAACCAAAATTTTAATACAGTACAGTACCAGTACTTTTGCTTTTTGAATTTTTTAATGCAGTACAGTGCCAGTATTGTACTGGAACTAAAATGAGTGGTACTGGAAAGGTTCCAGTACCAGTACCAGTAAAACTGTAACAACTTTACTATTTACACGTACAGAACAAAGCCCTAAATAAGGTGAAACAACATTAACGGACATTTTCTCAACAGATAAAACTTTTTTACCGTTTACTATCATAACTTTATCTACAAACTTTTTTACATAGCCATCTATAAATCTCAGCGGATAACCATTTTTGCACAAAAATGATTTTAAAACTTGTAAATCCATATGAAATAGATGAAAAAGGTTATACGACGAAGAAGGATGAAAAGAACGAGTTAATAAACGAAAAATCAGACCAGCCTTAAAACATATAGGAATAAAACTATTATAATTCGAATAAACTCCGCTAAAAGTAGGGTTCCTGTACACAGATGTGGTAAAACTATTTTTGTTCTTAATTACACATACATCAAGAAACGGTAAGAAAGCGTTAAACTCAGATTCATAGCTAAATTCGATAGATTCATGACGGGAATGTAACAAATCAAGGAAGGGTTTAACATGAATCTTACTATGAAATAAAACAAAACAATCGTCGAAATATCTACGATAAAACAATGGGTTAAACTACAAAGGGTATTCCGAAAGTCACTTTTCTTCATGGTGAAAAAAAAGGCGTTTGTCAAACTAGGTCCCAAAGGTGATCCCATTGCAACCTTGTCAGTTTGTTCATAAAACTTAGAGTTAAACATTAGGTATTTAATTTTTTTCTCACTTGGTTTTGTTTTTAGAATTTAATTTTATGTAATTTTCATGCTATTTCAATATAGAAGTTTTATTATGCAAATTCGGTTTAACTTTATATTGTAATCATTCTTATTTATTATAGTGTAAAACTAAAGATGACCGAAGATTATAAGGTCAAAAGCTTTTGTATAAATTATGTAGACAATAAACGTTTTAACCTTTGTTTGTATCGTTTTATCAAAACCAGAACAATGATTTTTTTATTGATTTTATTGATTAAGCAAGTTTTATTGCGATTTTTTAGCCAAAAGAGTTATAGTGATTTAAAAAAATAAAATCTTTTAATACTAACACTAAAGGCCATATACCTTTTGTGTAGTTAAATTTGAATATAAACGGCGTTTTGTAAAAGATGTATAATTGAAGACTGACACTTTTAATATTTTTTATCAATTTAACTAAGTCAAATTAAATTTAGGATAAATAGTCATTTTTACAGCATTTTAAACTAATTTTTTTAAATAAAAATATGCTTTAAAATAAAAAAATAGCAATTTTTATGTAAAAAAAATCCAATAAGAAATAAGAATAATAATTTAAGAAAAAAAATTATAAAAATAAAATTTTTACGTAGTTTTTTAAGCATCTAACTAGTGTTGTAAAAAGTAATAATTTTCGATTATTTTAATTAAAAGTAATTTGAAAAATTTTAATTTAAGTAAAGTAAGGGCTGGTTCATACTTATGACAAAACGTCCTTTGGACAAAGTCCAAAGTCCGAAGGACTTTTGTCCTTTGGACTTTGTCCAAAGGACTGAATTGAGTACATGATAAAAAATCTTTTTTTTTTAAATTTATAACTTTTTGCGCAAAAATGATGTGTAATAGATAATAAAACATTAAAGGACCGCTGTCACAAGTCAGAGGCTTATAACGCTCTGAATGGACTACTCGTTTAATAACCTATCTACCTCAAATTTAATATTTTGGCTTCTTCAAACCAATTCAACATTCATAAATTCCAATTTAATCGTTTTAGTACCAAAAAAGTTGTATGATCCAGCGTTATAGGAATTTGATTTGTGACAGTGTTTTTTTAAGTATTTATATTTCGCGAACGAAGCAACCAATTTATGCGGAAATTCTATTTGTGTGTAAAAAATAAAAAAAATAAAACTTTTGTTTTATTGTTGTAATTTATGTATGAATTGACACTTTTTGATTTTTTGTAAAAATATTACCTTGTGCTCAAAAATCTTTTAATATTTTTTCTTTGAAATATTTTAAAAGGCCAGAAATAAGGCATTTTTTACTAAGCAAATTTTAGTGCAAAAATTTATAAAAAAAACAAAAGTATTTTTATTTTTATTTTGAAACCTTTATTGAAAATTTTTACAGTCTTTGTCGAGATATTACTGTTTTTAGTGAAAAAATATGCGACTTTTATCATAAAACGGTGAGCAAATTTTTGGCAGGAGAACAAATGCTGAATTTAAGTCTTTTATGAAAATGTTTATTAAAATGAAAAAGTGTCAATTTTACTATTTTAAGAATGATTTGTTTCGAGAGTTTTTAACAAAAAAAACAAACTGAAAAACTATAATTTTTATAAAATACCTGTCATGTTTATTGACTCTTTCGATTTCTACGTTTTGCAAACAATGGGTAAAAATCTCAGGGGTTTTTTTCTTCAAAGAAAACTATAATATTTTGGGAAATAAATTATTAAAGTCAAAATAAATCAGGGAGTTAAAATAAAATTAAAAATACGACGCCTGTACTTTTTTTAATAACAAAACTTTTTGCAGCGAAGCGAACATTTAACACGGTTTTTCTCACACGCAACATAGTTTTTGTAGAAAAATTTAGTTTGTTTTAATGAAAGTGCCAAACCAACAGATAAAAGTATGAGTAAAAAAATATTATGCAATTTATCAAAAAATAAAAAAAGCAATTAATTAAATTGCTTTTTGAGTAGTCATTAAAACGGCAAATCACTCTTAGTTTTGTCATAATAATGGCCTATTATATTATTCATTAATTCGCTTGAACTGAAATGGATATCTTTAAATGCGTGAATTTAGATAGATTGAGTTTTTTCATTATTAAATTAAAAGATGAATTTTAAAAAGTGTGACGGGAATTAACAAAAAATATGACCTTAAAATGAAAATACCATTTAAATGGATTGAAATTATGTTGTTATATTGTCATATTCTAAGGAGGCATTTCATTCAGGAGTTACACATATAGACAAAGTAAAAAGATTTTTTCTATTTTTTAGGGTCAAGCTCACAATTAAGCTAATTAGCTTGGGCTAATTGAGAGCTACAGCTTGAGCCTGAGATTTATTGTTGAGCTTGAGCTTCGTATACTTACAATTAAATACGTGAGTATCAATTGGTATTGAGCATTTGAGGACAGCTCAATGCATCCCTACCGAGTACCGAGTAGTTTGTTTACCTATAGTATTATCATTTTAGCCTAAACAAAAATAGTTTTATTAATCGCATCTTTCAAATATACCCGTTTTTTTTGTAAAAAAACAACAATAATTTACAGGTCAGCTAATACTAAAAAGTCCAAAATCTCACGTCTTTAAAATTTCTTTGTCAATATGTTCCTTTAAATAACTTATGTTTTTATTCAATTCTAACCCAAAAGTTCTAAGAATAATTATTCAATTGTTCTTTTTTAATTTTAAACCTAAAAAAAATTCTTCGAATTTCCTATCGGAACTCAAGGTATTAATTGTGTACAGCAAATCAAAATTAAAAATCTGTTGATAACTGTATTAAAATTTTATGCTTTTGCCAATTCATTTTACAATTATATGTGTTCTATAAATTTTTAACAAAAAATAATTATTTAGTGAATAAACGACATTATCAAACAATGGTTGTAAAAACAACAATTATGGTTTTACCTTAAGAAAATAAATTTAAAAGTGTGTGAAAACGTATGTAAGTTGAAAAAATAAGTAAAGGAAAAAAACAATGGGCATAAAACAAAAAAAATTTTAATAAAATAATACATAACCTTAATAACAATTGGAAGCGCTGTAAAAAATTAATTTTAACTGATAAAAGACCATAAACACCCCAGAAACTTTAAAAACTTTTTTGTTTAGAAAAATAGCCTGACGTGGTTTTAAAAAGTTAAGAAAATTATTTTTACGACAAAAAGCATTTTATTGCTCTTATCATACATACTAATTGAAATTGGTTGATTTTATGCATAATATAAAATCTACTTAAATTAGGCTAGACACACAAACACAAATCTCCAAGAATATTTCTAACCGAATCATAACTGGATTAAAAATTCTTAACAATGATGACGGTTTCATCATAAAACGTTTTTATCATCGCAACTTTAGTTCAAACACAAGGGTTTGACCATATACGTGTACATTGTAAATTTTTAATTATTTAAGACACGAACAGAAATTTTCTGGCAAAACCAATTTAGCAATTATTCTAGCAGTTTCATTTATATACTGTTTTGCTATTTTGACCTCCGTAATTTATATAGTCTTGATGTAAATCTTGATAATAAATTTTTTTTCCAAGTCATAACTATAGAATTTCCAGGAAAACTTTTAGTAATTTAAAATTACTTCGTTTTTTAGTTTTGTCGGTTAGAAGGTTTTCCAGATGCGATTTAGTGAAGTTTCAAGAAACATGTGGCGTCCAATACGCAAATAACTTAAATATAACGACTATGCCGTTTGACCCTCAACAATTTATCCAGTATATAAGATATTTGTACCAAAAAAATGGAGCGAACGGATTATTATTACTTTGCAAGTAAGCAATCTTTTAATACATATGGTGCATTATTCTGTATTTGTTTTGTTAATTTGTTTTATACTGTATCATTATGATGTTCTGTGGTTTTTATCTATAGATCCTAACGGCCGGATATAAAGACTTCAAATACTCAATATGTAGCTTGTAGTTTGAAACCACTATTGAAAACTACATCTTTAAAAAGATTTAATTTCATCAATATATGACTTTTATAAGAAAATATGTTGGATACACTAAACAGGTCCCTATACTATTTTTGTCTTTTTAAATAACGATTTATGCAATAAAAACTTAACAAAACAATATTATTGGTTACCAGGAAGACCCAAATTATATCAGGGGCCTGTTTCATAAAAACCTTTGTAAATTCTTATTTTACAAATCTCCGCCTATTTTTTGTAAAATACACGATAAAGATTTTTCGACTTGTAATCCAGGGGGAACATTTCTGTGCACTGATCTGCGCTGATTGGTCGCAACCACGTAATTTCATCTTCGCTGACCGATCAATATTCGCCCTGTAATATATCCTTTATCATGTAATTTACAAAAAATAGGCGGAGATTTGTAAAATGAAAATTTACAAACGTCTCTATGAAATAGGCCCCGGAGTTAAAATAGTTGAAAGAATTAATTTATACATGAAGTGACAGTATAAAACCTATTTAACAAAGCAAAAAATCATAAATAAGCCAAATATACTCACTTTATGTAACAAACATAATTTTTTTAAAATATTTAGATACTTCAAGAAAGATTTGTTTATGGATTTTTTAATGATTGGAAAATTTTTTAAACGATAGGTTTTTTTAACTCGTTCCCCAGTTAGAACCATAAAACCTTTGAGTTAAACTTTGGTATTACCGCGGTGAAAGCTTCGTTGGTAGTATCTACGACTAACCATTGTGATATGTAAATTTTACAGCGATAAACTTTACACGTGATCTAGGTAATTCTTAGGTCATACGTAATACTTTGTGCGTGATTAGTGCTCAGTTAGCGAAGAAAATGACATGATTAAACCTTAACAGTAGCAATAAGAATATTTTATTCCTGGATACAGTGTATCAGGTATGACCTGCGTACGACCTAGGTAATACAATAGAGTTTATTGCGGTCAAGTTGTATTACGTTGACTAGACGTAGATACAACCACTATAAAACAAAGGTTTTACCCTGGTAATACAAAGTTTTTATCGTTATAACCGGAAAAAAGGCAATGACAAGATTGAGTTAAACATAGCAAATGAGTGCTATCAATTTTTGTCAATTTGAAAATCACAGCATCATTTTGTATAACACATTTCCGATGTATACAGTAAGTATATGTATAGAGTAAAAAACATTTATTTAGAACTAGTATATTATCTACCCTTTTTATATACATTAATCCAAAATATTGTAATTAACAAACAAAAGTTTACTTTTTAATACAGTTATATTACTAGTATATGATTGAATTGAATTGAAAAGTTTTACTTGCCAAAAAATAATAACATAGATTACAATTGTCAATAAAAACATAAAACACGAGAAACTCATATGTAAAAAGAAAAAAAACGGCAAGTGGGCAGGTAAAGGTTTTTTGCAAAAACGCTAATTTACCTCCCTAAAAAGAAACTTTTAAAACTGTTTTATTTAATATGAATCAACTTAATAAGTTTAAGACACTTTGCAAAAATTAGATATATCGATGTTGTTTAAAAGTGATTTAAATATTGTCAAGCTTTTTGCTTTAACTACTTGTTTCGGTAATAAATTTCAAACTTTAATTATTTGTTTACTAAAATAGTTTTTTCGACAATCAACATTACTTACATGTTTTGATCTTAATTTTAAATCATGATCACGTAAATTATAATTACTTTTTTCTATAATAAAAAATTCCCGTAATTTTAAATCAACTTTTTGATATAATTTATTATATGTCATTTATAAATCAAATTTTAGTCTTCTTAACTCAAGGGACTCTAAGTAAAAATATTTTAATCGGCATTTATAACTATTTTAGGGTATATTAAAACGAATACAAACTATGCGCGTAAAATATTTTTTGTCCTTTTCCAGGCAAATTATATCTTTAATTAAATAAGGATTCCAAACTGAGAAGCACGATTCTAAAAGCGGTCTGGCGTAAGTTTTAAAAGCCCTTATCATTAAAAAGAGATTTTTAGAGACAAAACATTTTAAAATTAATCCAGCACGTGAGTATTCTTTTGCAGCTATCATAGAGCAGTGCGATGAAGTTTTAATGACTCATTTACAATAATTCCCGAATCCTTAACTTCTTTTACAGATTCAATTTCTGTATTCCTGAGATAATAGGATTTAGTTTTAATAGAATTTTTTCGTACTGATAAAGTATTACATTTTTTATAGGCGATATTTAGTTGCCAGTATGTAGCCCATTTAGAAAATTTATCTAAAGTTTTTGTCATATCTTCATTGTTGCTGTTTTTTTTCTACACAATAAAGCCCGGTTCACACTGCTGCGATAGGCGACAGGCGATAGGAGAAAGGCTATAGGTGACAGACGACAGGCGATAGGCGATAGTGTCGTTCAGTTCACACTGAAAGAAAATTGCGATAGGCGATAGTGCATTGTTTTAATTTTAAACAGTGTTTAAAAGTTGTGCTAGCTTTTAATTCTAAAAAAAATCTCACATTCAGTCGCAATTTTGGATGATATTACAGCATAAAATTTAGTTATTTTAAGACGACGACAAAAAAAAAATGAAAATCGGCCATAGTGGGGTGTCTTATCAACCAAACAGAGTTCAAAAAGGATAATATTATTTTTTATCAAGTATTTTAAACAGATTTCAAGCTTCCAAAATGATATCGCTTCTTTGAAGAACGGAAGTCCGGCAGCGATTTAGAGCAGAGAAAGCTCCTGAATTCCGGAGCTTCCTCCGCTCTAAATGACTGGAGCTTCGGAGGATGATATTGGAGGGTAGAAACATCGCTAATCTAAGCATAGGACCTTTTTGTTTATGTTTAAAATTACGGTATATTTTTCAAGGCCAGGGGCCTATTTCATAAAAATTGCCTGTAATTAATTTAGATCTGTAAATTAATAAACGTATATTTTTCTTTTGTATTTTTAATAAAAAAGCATATTAATAAAATTGCGTTCAGAATCTAAGAAATTACAAATTTATAAATTCCGTAAATTTGAAAGTTATGTACGTATTTTTTAATTAATAGAATGAGAAGAAATTAAATGCGTTTATTAATTTACAATTACAAAAACCTTTATGAAACAGGCCCCAGGGCACTGTTTTTTATAAAAATTATAATCATTCGATTTTTTTGTAAAAGTCCATCTTTGTTTGTAAATGTCAATTTTTTCTTTGTAACTTTGAAAATCCTAGTGTTATACACACATTGAGCTGAATCAACAAAACCAACCGTATTTTTACAAATAAATCCAATGTTTGTATAACTTTATAAAACAGTGCCCAGTGTAGAATTTTTATAAAAATTTATATAAACTTCATTTAAAGAAACTGCCGGTTAAACTGATGAAAGTTAAAATTTATTTTATTTTGAATTTTGAAAGACATAATTTTTAACAAAGATTAAAAACTGTATTTTAATAATTATTTATCAACTTACTTAATTTGGAATCTAAATGCAAATTTTTTAGAGCTAAACTTGATTAATTTTTGTATATTTTGTGAAAAGGTGGAATTAAAAAAAAATTCTGCGTTCTTATTTGTTTAAAAAAAACGTCATTACCGCACAGTTTTAATTGGTCCCCTCATGTCTGCATTCTAATTTCAGCGTCAGCCAGATATAATTCAACCATAGGCTATTTAGATCTCATCAATGTTTATAAAAATTTTATTCAAATGTTCTTTTTTTGGTTTTATCATAAATTGCGGGTCGCTTTTGAACCAAAATTAGCAAATACCCATCGAAATTATTATTTTCACGTAAATTTATCCATATTTAAAAAAAACAACCAAACGCATCAAAAAACAAAAAATGTTGTGTGTATTTAAGTTCAATTCAAGGAAGCGCTATTTCTTTACATAAATTTGTTAATTTACGAATTTCGCACATAATATGCTGAAACTGCTTGTGTTTTGGCTGTCGCCTATCGCAAAATTGCGATAAGATTAGAACTTTGATCCAACCACTATCGCCTGTCGCCAGTCGCCTATCGCAAGTTACTATCGCCTATCGCAGCAGTGTGAACTGACAGGAGCCTATCGCCTATCGCCTATCGCCTGTCGCCTATCGCCTGTCGCCTATCGCCTGTCGCCTATCGCAGCAGTGTGAACCGGGCTTAAAAGACAACAACCAATGGCTAAAAACAAGCGTTCAATGTAAAATGCAATTAGGTTGAGACGAGCTTTCATTTACAATTGTTGTTTTACAAAAAAAATTTGTTTGTGTGTGTTTCAGAGTATATAATAAACTTTAGATAACAACGCAACCTATCTCTCCATTAGTTTTTTCATTATTAATATAGTCAGTTTGTTACACAAATAATAATAGCTGCACAATAAAAGTAACGGATTTTGGATTACTTTTGCTGTTATTCTTACTAGATTTTGAAATTTTTAATTACTTTTATTTTTACTTTTACTCGACTTTTGAAATTTTAATAGGCACCTTGCACTGGAACTCGGTTTATACATAAAGTATGCAATATACATAATTGTCACCATAATGGATAATTATCTGTATCTTCTACTTATCTTTCGTAGTATGCAGATCTTTCATAGTATGAGGCTCGAAAGCGCGAGAAATTTTGATCCCTTGATCTGCATACTACAAAAGACAAGTAGGAGATACGGTAATTATCCATTATGGTGACCCTTATGTATATTGCATACTTTATGTATAAACCCAGTTCCAGTGCAAGGTGCCTATTATTTTTACTTTTACTCTTACACAAATTTTTTTTTGCAAATACTTAAATTAATTTAAGAAAATTCTAAGTAATTTCAACAGTTCAATCAAATCCCTATGAGCTTGTTGGAAAATGAGGGGCAGAAAATAGTTTTTCAAATCGTGACACGCTAAACACCATTTGTTTAGATCAAAAAACGAATATAAATGAAAATTTATACATAAAATTAGCAAAAAAAATTTTGGGACAAAGCTGTGGAGCTTCAAAAACTGGTGTTTTGCTCTGTTTTAAAATTACTTTTATTATACTTTTACTCTTACTTTTACTTAAAAAATAGGTATTACTTTTACTTTACTTAAATAAAATTTTTACGGTTACTTTTACTTTAACTAAATGAAAAAAATCACAAATTATTTTTACTCTTACTTTACTAAATTAAAATTTTTCGAATGACTTTTCTTTTACTTAAAATAATTGAAAATCATTACTTTTTACAACACTACTTCACATCGAGTTATATAACATAGTGTATGTTTATCATTCTAGTAATAACTGACATTTGAGCACGGTTGAACAGTTTTGTAAAACTTTGTTTATAATTTACTGAATGTTATATTCTCACTTTTTGTTAATCTGATCTATTCTGTTTAAAATATAATATAATGAAAGGTGAGTAAGTTTCTTAGAATACTTTTTAGTGCGGGAAATATATTTATAAAATGTATGGGTGGCAGAGATAATTATGATTCATGTATGAACTTGCGGACTCTGACACAGATAGGTCTCACATATAAAAATGCAGTGACATACCTAGTGTTGTTCGCTCAGTTGGATTATGAATGCGGACCTGTGGAACCAAGTAATTATCTTTTGATTTTTATGAGTTCATTAAGTATTATGATTACTCAAATATTGAAAGAAACAACTGAAATAGCTTTCATAATACTTTTTTAACAAAAAAGCTAAGCTTGAATAAGCTTGAATAGTGAAACAACTAGTAATATGTGACAGATACAATAAAAAGAGTTTTAGTTTCAAATTTAATAAAAATGCAAAAAAATGTTAAGATAATCTTTTATCATATCGCAATTACATAATAAAGGTTTTTCGACTTGTAATATAATTCACGGCAAGTATATCCGCCCAGTGCTCTGCCTTAATTAGGTCGACGTCTACCTCCCGCCCCCTTAGCTGACTTAACAATATTTCCGTCGTATATTCTTTATCCTGTAATTTACAAAAAGTAGGCGGGGATTTATAAAATGAAAATATAAAAACGTCTTAGTTAAATAGGTCCCTGTACAAAAATATGTTTCCTTGAGATACGATCATAGGCTAACTTTGTAGGCTCATAGACTATCATGAAATCACTACTTAAATCACATTAAAATTAAAATGTGATAAAATAAAAATGATTACGGTTAGTTTGTCATAAAATTCTCTTTAATTTTTTCTTTTTTTAAATTACACCAACGTTTGCCGTGGGACAAAGTAATTGTTGTAGAATTATGCTTCTAAAAACACTAAATGAACTACGTTATTTTTGTTACTTTTTTGCTGTGTTTATATTAAAAATACAGCTTTTTCTCTTTAAAATGTATATTGTGTTTTTAATGTTTACTGTGTTCTTTTATAGTAATTCTGTCCAATTGGAAATGTATTTCTCAAGTGGCTGCAAATCAAAATTTTGTATTGGATCAATGCACTAGCACATATTTAAACCAATTAAAAAACATTACATCCAGACCTCAATTGTGCACGTACGCGTTTATTCAAATCTTTTTATTTTAAATATTATTTTGGCATTATTGTATCTTAACCCGTTCCCGTGATGGCCTTTGCTCCCGTTACAACCAAGAAACCTTCATACGACAAAAGTAAACCTTCATCTCATGGTGAAAATAATTTTGTATGACCAATGTAATTACATAAACCTTACTGCGGAAATTTTTACGTACAACCTAGGTTGTACTTAAAAATTGTAGGTCATACATAATTTTTTGTATGTGATTAGTGCCCAGTGAATAAGCAAATTAAAATGGTTAAAGCTGTATGGTAGCAATACACAAATTTTTTGCAGTATGAAATATCCTACGTAATATACTGTATTCATGAATAAAATCTGCATATTACTATTGTACAGCTTTAACCGTTTCAATTTTGTCGGTCACTGGGCACTAATCACGCACAAAAGTTATGTATGATCTAAGTAAAATCTAAGTCATACAAAGGTTTCACAGTTATAACAAGGGAAAAGGCCATCACGGGAACGGGTTAAAGTAAGAAATCTATGGCATTCTTATTTTATAGTCTTGGAATTTAAAAAAAACTGTTTAAGGTATTTTTAGATACAGCCAACAGTTTGCAATGTGTTACAGCGCACCATTTGGTAGTGGGTGTGACAATGTTGTTCAGGCCGCTGTGTGCGGAATAATAAACTCTGGATTCCAAGTGAACATGCCTGATTGTTCAGTTTCTTGTCAAGGATCAAATAAACTTGGTATAAAATCAATAACTCTTCTAAAAAAAAATTATTTATTTTTATATGTTCATTTATTGATATCAAAAAAGCTGGGGCCAACGCATAAGAAAACTGCATGAAACAGTACCACAAAACAGTTCCAGGTTTCACAAAAGAGTATGCACAAAAGAGTATGCCACAAAACAGTACTGTCAAAAAACAGTACGGCACATAAGTGTAGCGCCCAATTCTGCGCGGGGGTTCCCAAACCGCAGACGCTCACGAGTCAAACGCTGAAACGAAAACCGGGTCGAACCCTAGTGCTTTGCAAAGTGTAATGTATGTTTGCCTGTCTGTCTGCTCTTCCTCTGGTGGAAGGACTGTCGTCAGAACAAAGTCCACTAGAGCTGCGTCGCCTTACTTGAAATTAGTAATTAGTTTGCAATGTAGTTAACGCTTAAAAAAGGCAGGTTTTTATTATTGGCCACAAAATTAATAAAAACTAGGCCGACGGCAAATACACAAAAACTTGACAGCCTATGCAATGGGGACGGCACAGGGGCAAGTACTTAGCCTAATTAGTTTTGGAAAAATGACACGGGAAAGGGATTAAAAGCTTAACCTAAGGGGGGACCAGAAAAAGGGTGAAAAGACACCTATAATTTTTAGGCCTTTTTGGCACGGGGGAAAATACAAAAAATAAGGCTTAAAGCCGTTACGACGAGTAAAAAGTTAATTTTGCGTTGCCTAGGAAACGCCTAGCTTAAACGGGGGCCAGCGCCGACCTAACACTGAAAAAAACAGTTAACAAACTCTAGCGAAAAATAAAACTCTGTTCCGACGCGGCGTTGCTCCGAAACTCAACACAAAAAGTAAAATGTCTAGTCTAATGTACAACGCCGGTTAGTTGAGAAATCCCACGGAGGGCTGCTGGTGAACAACGAAGGGCCTATTGCAGGTATAAAAAAACGTCAATAGTAAAACAAAAGCTTAGGGGAGAAGTCGGGAATATGTTCCCGCTTCAGGGTCTTCTGGTTCTTCTTGTCGTTCCCGCAGCCGTTAGTGAAGTTGTAAATAAAAAAACCAACGACTTTTTGATGGGAACGCCGTTTAAATATAAAAACAGGAACCCACTAAACCCAGGCCCCGTGTGCGCGTGACTGCTTGTCACCACACGTTGATTTATAAAAACGGACTCAACTAACCAGGCGTTTAATTTGAGGCGAGCCCCGCTCGCATGAGCAACCGCGCAACACCGCGTGGAATTAATAAAACCTAAAAACAAAGAATTAATAAAAATTAATTATTTTAAAATTCAAGGCGCTGACAACGGAAAGTATAAAAAGGGGCGTAGCGAAACTCGCAACGACTCGCGGGGTCGCCATAAAAAGGTTCTGTGTGTATTGCGTTTGATACACCACGCGACTCTGACACAAAACAGTACTGGAACGAAAGAGTATTGGCGCAAAAGAATAATGTATTCCCGCGTGACTCAAAAGAGTATTGGCTGAAAATAGTACTGAAGATATAATTAAATGTTAAAATGATTACTATTAACAAGAATGCATAAGAGTAGAGAATGCCCGACTGTCTGCTAAACAGTTGTTTAAATTGTAGATAGATTATTCCACTCTTTTTTGCAGTTCAACGTCTGCAAAATAATAAATTGTAAACGCAAAATGCTTACAGCTAATTTTTCTACACAATACTGTCAAATAATTTAAATTATACAAAATGTTTGAGGTTTTAACATGCAAAATAATTTATACGTTGCTTTCAACAAAATATTTGAATATTTGACAATATTACTTTTGAAAAAAAATCATCAAAAAGTTTTACGTTTGCTGTTTTTTTGTTTGCAAATTTGCGGTTATCATGTTGAGTAATTTACAGTATTACGTAGATAAGTTATCATGTAGATTATTCCACAAATTGTAGATTATTCCACAGTAGATTTTTTTACATGATAAAATGTCTAAACCGTGAAATAATCTACCTAATTTGAACAACTGTTTAACACACAGTCAGACATTCTCTACCCTTATGCATTCTTGCTATTAACAGCTGCTTAACTAAATAGCAATAAAAATCAATGAGCAGCGTTTTATATAGCAAATTCTTTTTATTTTTAATACATTATTTAATAAAATTCTTTAATTTCTTTTGTTTATAAAAACATACCGAGTGTAACCGGCACTGTGAGCACTTTTGTTTAATTTAAGTAAGTAAAGCTTTGCTGTCAAAGCTTTACTTACTTAAATTAAACACAAGCATTTGCCCGCACGTTCTTTTAAAAACTTTTCTTACATTTTTAAAATTGTTTTACATTTCTAAAATCTAGTGGTAGCTAAGCTGTGGGTTTTTCCTGTTTTGTAAAAACTAAGTGATCTTTAAAAAACAAAATTAAAAAATCGTAGTCAACAAATTACAATTCATTACTAATGTTTCTTCCAACCATCCAGAGTTTGCTCATGTTCCTTCCAGGTTGTTCATGTTTAAATCAACGGTTTTAAACATATTTAACTTGAAATATGTCTTAAGTTAGTTTCTCTTTTAGATATATTTTTATCACGTCAGGATTTTAAAGACCCTCAAATGTCATATAGTATTCGTGATCACGTCATTATAGGTTTTTCTCTGAGGGGATGGTTGTGGGAGGAGCTAATAGAATCACTTTTAGTCAATTAGTGCTTGGGGAAATCACTTTTAGCCAATTAATCTCCAATAGATGAAAGATCTCCTTTTTTATAAGCACTTATAGCTAAAAGTGATCCTATAACGTTATAACTCTGTAAATAATATTAACACTGAACAATTTCCGTTTAAATAGGAGGGCTTTGACTATCGTGATGGTATTTTGATAGTTTAAGAAAAACATTAATTTAAAAAACAGTCTTAACAAAATATTCTATAATATTATTTTTTAATTTTTTATAAAATTAATACAAATAGGGCGTAGCTTTGGAGCTCCGAGAATTTCTCTAAAGCTTCTTAAGGAAGAGCGTAGGTAACATTATTAATTTTTCTACGTATACCAAAGTTTAAGGGTGTTAAGTGTTATAAAATTTTGTCGTGTGGTCATTGATAAAGCTCCTGAACCACACACAATCAGACGGACAAACAGCTCATTTGGTAAACAGGATATAAAATGGATTAAGCGTTTTTTACGGCATATTTTCAAAGAAACATTTTTGGGCTAACTTGAATTTCACCTAAAAACGAAACTTAAAAATTAGAAGCAGATTTGCATACATTTTTTATGCTAGCATGAACTTTTATTTCTAATTACTTAATCTCGACAGAAAAATAAATAGAACAAAAATACAACTAGCAGGGTAAAAAAAGTATACTTTAATATGCGCATATGATTTCTTAAATATGCAAATCTCCAGCTAGATCAGTAAAATCTGTTAGTTCATGCATGCGAATTCTCAGTACTTCTTTGTACTCTCTCAGTACTCTTTTGTGCTGTACCCTTTTGTTCCAGTACTGTTTTGTGCGTACTCTTTTGCGAGACTGTTTTGTGGTACTGTTTCAAGCCGTACTCTTATGATAGAAAGCCACGCTAGGACTATATACCACATAATTTTTGGTTTACATGATCATTACATTTAGTTGTAATAAATATTACAGTTTATTTGAAGTCAAAATTTATATATGTTTAAATAAAAACACGTTTACAAAAAAATTGGTTGTTGATTTTTGAAAAAAAAGTTTAACTTGCCCTAATAAAACATCCGTTTTATTTGTTTATGATTAGAAAAACAATAGAAGCACAAAGTAATAATTTTTAAAATACAGTGCAATCCAACTTCACCAAAGGTTTTCACACACTTAGGAAAAATGTGTTAAAGACATAAAAATGCATTGAGTTTTGAGTACCAGATCTTATTTTAAAGCTTGAGATTCAGTCCCCAGAACTTGATTTTCAGAAGGTATGACAAGAATACATAAGAAAAGAGAATGTCCAGCTATGTGTAAACAGTTGTTCTAATATTATAAGTTAGTCAATTCCTAGATTGTAGATCCATAGAGTGTATAGATTTTTCATTATGTGATTTTTCATCATCATCAAAAAATATGTTGCGAATATACAATTCTTATATGAGGTTTTATTATACACCAATAATCACTCAGAATTGTTTTTCGTTCACTAAATCAACACCAATAATCACTCAGAATTGTTTTTCGTTCACCAAATCAACTAATCAGCATAATAGTAGCGGAAAAGGTGTCTCGGCACTAGTCAAACTTTTCTTCAGGCTGTAAATCGGGAATGCATTTACTTCTTACAGTATATCTTGCTCGCGCTCGTTTTTTTACGCGAGGACCACAATTCATTCAGGAATAAATATCATTTTTTTATCTCTTACTAATAAAAGCAATTTTTGAGGACCAGTTTTTTTGTAATAAATTTTAAAAAAAAAATCATTTCAGGTGATAGCTAATTGCCTGAGTTATTTTTGATGTATGTTCTGCACAAATTTATCAACTTTTAAAGTATAATATCCTATAAAACTTAGCTATAATAAACTTGTCACGCAGTGTAGTTTCTGTACGTATTTAATTTTACATATTTTATTTAGATCTTGTTGCATTGAAGTATGTTCTGGACTTTGATTTCAATGATAAATTTATGGGAATTGCAGAAAAAAGCAAAAAAATCAATAAAATTTGAGAAAAAATAAAATTTTAAAATTTTGATATAGGTTTTTTAATCGTTTTTTTATGTGTGTTTTAATTGGAAATGCGTTTGTTTCTAATGTTTGTTTTTCATGTATGCGTATTATATTTTTATATCCGTTAAAATGTTATCTTGAAATAACTTCTTTAAGTTTAATAAATATCAAGAATACATAAAAATTAACTAATAAAAATGAGATAGCGGATAACTTATGTACTATGTAATTTGTAAGTTTATCAACAATTGTTAATTTATAAATCACTTGATAGAAGGGAAAATAATTTGTTTTATACGCTGAGATTTTTTTCATGTTTTTTTTTCAACATTTCTGTGACATTTAAAAAATTGTTTAGATTTTCAAAAAATTGACCTATGTTTAAAAATTTGCAAATTTTTTTTTAAAAATCCGATAATTTTAAAACAAAATAAAATTTTGAATACAATTTTATACCTTCACTAGAAATTTTATTTTAGTGTTGTGACAGAAAATTTAAAATTGATAGTAAGTAGTTAATCAAATTTTAAAGTAGGTATAGTTAAGTAGGTAGTTAACTACTTTTAAGTTTAATATACGTAGTTTAGAACTCTCTCAGACATCTTACTGGTTTTTGGAACCAGTACTTTACTATTGTTTTGATAGAAATAGTAATCATTGGAAAAAAATCAATATTTACTGATATAGGTATATAATGTATTAATAAATTTTTTAATTTGCTTCAAACCAGTAAAAACTAAATAGTATATCTGTAACTATTGATAATAATTAAGTAATAAACTATCGGTAAAATTGTCTAGCTGCGACTCTCAACTTTTTGTACACGCCAATAATCGCTCACTAATTGTTATTCGTCCACTAAATCGACTAATCAGCGTAATGGTAGAAGAAACCGTGTCTCAGCACTGGTCCAACTTTTTTTTGGGTGGTAAAATCGAGATTCGAGAATGCGTTTACATTCTGACAATATAACTCCCATGCAAAAACCAACGGCCCAGAAAAGATTGAAATGGTTTACACCGTTAAATCGTTGTGTGAATTTAATGTACGGTAGTAGGCGAAAAAAAAACTATGCGTTTGTTTGCAGCTACGAGTATTTTAGTTATAATAAACACCTACAAAACGAATATTTTTCCTTGTTGTTCCCAGTTTTAATTGAGATCGGTTGAAAAAACAAAAAAAAGATAATTTGTTTCGTTTGTTAAACTAATTTTGAATCAAGAAAATAATTTTAATATTGCGTTCACAAAACCAACCGAAAAAACAGTATATTTTAATGTGTTAATTGCCCTAAAATATTGATTTAACATAATTTTATTCGGCATACAAAAAATCTTACATTTTACAAAAAGAAAAATGGTCCAAAAGAACCCAGAACAATTTGGTTTATATTTGAATTAAATGAAAGAAAATTTAAATTTATCTAAACTGAATTGGTAATACTCAAATGGCAGCATGGACCAGCGTAGGCACAGATTTTACTACCTCGTTTAAAGTGTTTAAAAATCATCTGCCGGAAAGTTTATGTTTTGCATCACGTTATTTTAAAAAGCGTGGTTTCGGATTTTTACTCATCAAAGAATTTTAAAACGAGCAGAAGTAAAAATTTTGTATATTATTATTTTGTTTCGATTTTATATTTTCGTTTATATTATTTTCTTTTTATTTCTCCTGTTGTTTCTTTAGAAGCTCTTTAAACGATAGCTTATGTTTACTAACAGTTCGTTGTAATCAATATTTATATCTATTGTTTGTAAATGTTTGTTTTTTATAACTAAAACCCTAACAACTAATTCTAAAAATATTAAGCTAAATTATTCAATTATTGTCCTTCGGTCCTAATTTCGTGATGAAAAATAAAAATAATAATTTCCAATTAATAGGCTGGCAGCAGAAAAACCTACAGAAAAAAGGTTATCTGTCCATATTAATAGAAGTTTTTAGCATATTCCATAGACAACTGTAAAAAAGGAATGAACTAAATTAAAAAACAAATGGAAAATAGGACCAAAAAAGTGAAATGTTACATTATTCGTCGCTGTATGAAAATATTAACTTAATTAAATAATCAATTTTGATTTAAGAAACAGTCACACAAAATTTAAATAAAGCCATCATTAAAAATTATATATATTTATATATATAATTTTGTTACGTATTTTTATTATTATTATTTTTTTTATAATTATAGACAAAGTGTATATATTGTATGCAAAAAGATACTAATTTTAATATACTAACATGCAACGTAAAAGGACTGGGAAGCCAAAACAAAAGGAAATCATTATTTTATTTATTTCGAAATAAAATTGTGCCATAAGAAGGTAATAATATCATATGCCTACAAGAAACTCATTCGTCAAAAGCATGGAGAATATATGGAGAAACCAATGGCATGATAGTAATATACATAGCAGTCATGGCAAAACAAATGCAAGAGGCGTTAGTATAATGTTTAATAAAAATGTAAATATAATAATAAAAAAAGAAGAAACAGATAATGAAGGAAGGTGGATTATTATTATTATTAAAGGAACACTAAATAATTTAAAAATAATAATAGCAATTGTATATGCCCCAAACACGGAAAAAGAACAAATAATATTTTTTTTAAAGGTAAAAGAGGCATTAAAAAGAATGCATGATCCTGATTATAAACTAATATTAGCGGGTGATTTTAATCTATGTTTAAATACAAATAATGACAAAATAGCTGGAAATAAAAAAAATAATAAATATAACAGCAGAAAAAAACTTGAAGAAATTTTGGAAAATTTTGATTTAATGGATTCATATAGAACTCTGAATTTATATACAAAAGAATTTACTTGGATGCAAAACAATCCCAAAGTATACTGTAGATTAGACTATGTATTTTTACCACCTGAACTAATGCAAATAACTAAACATAGTAAAATTGTAAGTGTTATTTGAACAGACAACAGAGCTGTATTAACATCGGTTAAAGGTGAAAAAATTACAACTAAAGGTAAAGGATTGTGGAAATTTAACTATAAAATACTACAAGATAAAGACTATCATAAAGACTATCGTCTCCGCGCGAATAAGCGTTATAGATGTTGGCATGAAGGGAAGCTGTGCGAAATAAGAGATTTGCATTCTGGCTATAGCCGATGTAATGGGATATTTTGACTCACCTATTTTGTGACTCCCCGGTCATTCTGGACCGGTCCAAAATAACTCCCCGGTCATTTTGGACCGGTTTTAGGCCGGTCCAGAATGACTCCCCTTGGTCCAAAATGACTCCCCTGTTTTCTCGTTGTTTTTTTACATTTTGCAATACTATTTAGTTTAGTACAGCAAACGGGCTTTAGGTTAAAGCAAAATTTTAGCTTTAGGTTAAAGCTTAGGTTTAATCTGATGAGTAGGCTTAGGCTTAGGCTTAGGCTTAGTTTCAGGCTTAGGCTTAGGCTTAGTTTCAGGCTTAGGCTTAGGCTTAGGCTCAGGTTTGGGCTTAGGCTTTGGCTTAGGCTCAGGCATAGGCTTAGGCTTAAGTTTAGGCTTAGTCACTAGGCTTAGTCGTTCCACGATAAAGTTCACTATAAGCTGGTATTCTAACGGATCCATTTAATACTGTTTAAAAACGATTATAAAAATTACACGCGCGCTTAATGTTTTATTGTTTTTTACACCGACAAAACAAGACAATACTTCACACGTTGTAATGTAACGCTAACTCTGACTCCCCTAATCATAGGGGAGTCATTTTGGACCGAGGGGAGTCACTTTGGACCGGTCCAAAATGACCGGGGAGTCATTCTGGACCGGGGAGTCGAAATATTATATGACACCGGATTCAATTCTCGCTAATTTTCTTTCTGTCCCTCAAAAAAAGTCCCTCATCTTGCGTCCAGTGCACACACACCTAACACGCACGCACGCACGTACGTACGCATGCTCACATCGCAGGTGTGTCTGTGTTTATGTCAGTGGAAAATAGAAATCAAGTTTTTTTTAGTGAAAATTATTTTTATAATTTTAAGAGCACAAAACAGACTATTGTAAGGTATACACTGTTTCTAAGGTATTAAAATAGTTTTGCATGAAATTCACACTCATACCATATTCTCACCTGACTAAGAAGACATCAGCAAATCAGCACTACTAACACATTCCAGATAATTTTGTAAAAAACTCGTATTTTTTTACTATTACATAAAATTTAAAAAAATACTGGTGTTATTTTGTACTTACTAATTTTTGGCTTAAAATAAAACTCCATAGTATTTGTTATTATACGTTTCAAAGCTCAAGTTTTATCGCCACTCGCCAGTCCTTATAATTTTTGCGCAGATTTTAAGTTTTTTTTGTTTTGGTCTCAAATTTCACAAAATTGTCGGACGGCTACCAAATTTCCTACTCATGGCTCAAAATATTGCTTTATACATGTATCGTTCTGACTAAATGTTAAAAAATCAAAAAGCCCAAATGAGAAATTTGAAGCAAATAAGATTATTTAAAAACTGACCGTAAAATTTATATTGGAATCAAGTTATATCATGACCAAATTTATGTACTCAAGCTACTGTCTATCATTAGAAAAGATTGCTTCCCTCCCTCTGGCTGAATAAAATCTGGCTGACCGTGCAAAATTGTATAGGGCACATGGCGGACCAATTAAAATAATAAATTATAATAAATAGATTATAAAATAATAGATTATAAAAATTATACGCGCGCTTAATGTTTTATTGTTTTTTACACCGACAAAACAAGACAATACTTCACACGTTGTAATGTAACGCTAACTCTGACTCCCCTAATCATAGGGAAATCGTTTTGGACTGAGAGGAGTCACTTTGGACCGGTCCAAAATGACCGAGGAATCATTCTGGACCGGGGAGTCGAAATATTATATGACACCGGCCCCCTCCTTTAAGTGCATATGCATATGCGCCCGCTTGCATATGCGTTCTAGGGTTCTTGCTGTTTTCCCTACATGAAAAATTCAAAACATTGCTTGTAAAGTATAAAAAACCTTCAAACACAAAGTGTTTACCGTTTTAAGTTAAATTTATGTTACAAATATAAAAAAATATAAATATGTCTTATATAAACAAACGAGCCAGCCAAAACACCTCTATAGTCCACTTACAAATATTTCTTATCTTTCTTTTCTTATGAACCTCATCGCCATAATGCCTATGCGTCCATACACTTAATGCCCAACGCGTCTGAAAACTACCTTTATTTCTGCTCGGGACTGTAGGTAAATATTTGAAATAAAAATACTCAAAATCCAAGAAATTTTTTTGTATGAAAGCACAATAAAAGCAAATTTGAAACATCAATAGGTCTACCTATGGTTGAATTATATCTGGCTGACGTCGAAAATTAGAATGCAGACATAAGAGGCCAATTAAAAGTGTGCGGTAATGACGTTTTTTTATAAACAAATAAGAATGCAGAATTTTTTTAATTCTACGTTTTTGTGACGACCCAAAGTAGAAGCGGAAATAACCAGGCGCTGAAAAATTTAGACAGTCAAATTAATTGAAAAAATTTGGCTGATGCAGGACTTGAACCCGTAACCTCCAAAGTCGACTCTGGCGTGCTATCCATTACACCATAGGCCGGTCGATTAAATGAGAAAGATAAGCGCCTTTTATTAACCCTTGTACTTTAAGTTTATGGAAGGGGCACATAAGGCGTATGTGTCACATTTTCACAAAATATGCTAAAATTAATCTATTTTAGCTGTTAAAAAATTTGCATTTGGGTTCCAAAAATTTCCAAATTCGCATTTGGGTTTGCATTTGCATTAAAAACTTAAAAAATAAGCAATGTGATAAATAATTATCAAAATACAGGTTTTGATCCTCATTATTAAACCGCTTGAGTAAAAAATTTTCGATGGTTTTATTGTTAAATAGTCGATTCATTACTGCAATTATCTAGCGCAGCTAGATTTTATTTGCCTACTCTCAAAATCTTATTGCTGATTTGTCAGAAACAACTTTTTGGTGTTTCAAAAATTTATTTTTGAATTTTAGCACAACCCAAATACTTTTTGCTTTTTTTGTTCAAAAATACTTTTTTAAAAACTAAAGTATTTTTTGGATAACAAAAAAAAATTTACTTACATTTAAATTTCAGGTTATTAATTTTAAGAGTTAAGTAAGAGTTTGTTTGCTATGCATTAAGTTTTTGTTTATAATGTGCGAACTACTTTCTGAAAATTAAAAAAAGTGTTGTTTAAACTGTTAAATTACTGGTCTATATATAAAAAGTGTTTACTAGTTTTCAAACAAAATCTTTATGAAAATTTTATTTTATAGAAACATTTATAGTTTTTTTTAGGTTTCATAGAAACGTTCATAGTTTTTTTTTGGTTTCAACCACTGAACAATATTTTTGAAGCAAGTTTATAAATGTGACAGAAACCAAATTAAAATACACGCCCTATAAGTAAAATTGTCGTGGTTGCAGTTTTCGTCTTTTTCCAAATTCCCAAGCATAGCTCAGAATTGGCTACTGTGGTCAATATTGAACAGACCTGTGCACATTTTGGCGATGCCACCCTGCCCCGCTTTATTACTGGTTGTACCCTCTCCCGTTTTGGTATTCACGCCCTCCATTCTGAAATAAAATAATTTGTTTTAAAACAAAAAAACTAAAAAGCAACAAGTAATTAGTGACTTCATTTTCCACTCAATTCAAAATACAGTTTTTGCTTTTTGACTATTTGTAGTAAGTTGAAAACTAAACAAAAATTCATTTCAAACAACTATTGAGTAAAAAGTTTTTAATTTTTTGGTATTTATCGAATTTATTGCTGAGGTATTATAAAGTACATAGTTTTGTGTTTTAAAAGTCCTTAGTTAAATCAAAAGTAGAAAGTCATTTTAGAGAGTATAGCACAATAAAATTAAACGTCCATACAAATATATTCCTTCATTATGAAATTTAAATAGGGGATCTTTACATGTTTTTTTGCCGAAAAATTAATTTTTTGATATTTTGTCATTTTTCAAATACGGGCCAAATTGG
>JASAMX010027893.1:0-13843 GCA_030248175.1 Microlaimidae sp. YZB2_3 | reverse complement strand
CTATAAATGTAAATTTTTCTATTATAATTAATATCAGTTTAATTCCTGCCTGGAATTTTTAAATAGCTACATATTTCTTACTTAATTTGAATAATGCCGAAAAACTAGATTTTGTTTTGTTTTGTTTATAAAAATTTATAAACTTTATAAATTTAAATACTAAGTTTTTTCCTTAAAAAATTAAGACAGGAAGGTGATACCCACTAGGTCGGACAAACACCTGGTTTTTTTATTTATAAGTCTTTCTGCGTATGAAGTGAAATTTAGTTCAAACAATATAGATAGAGTGTACTATTTTGGATAACCATTATAAAACTAAAAAAATTGAAACTAAAAATGTGAAAGAACTAAAATTTGGAAAACAAATAAATATAAAAACTGACTGGGAGGCATTCTTAAAATACTGTGACTTTAAGAAGGACTAAAATAACTATAGAATTAGTCCACATAATGTATTTCTCGTTATTTGAGTTAATGCAAGTAAATTATGACCTAAAGTAGAAACAAAAACTAACCACAAATTTTATATTTGAAATTGAATATATAATTATTTCAAATAATACTTCAAATCTGGTTGCTTGGAAAATAAGGATTATACACGTCAAAGATTTTATTGGCTTTTCATATTTTTGATTGATCGGATAATTTGTGATATTATTATTTTCTTCAGATTTTAGCTTTTATAAATCAAAGAAAAGGTTCTCAAGTACTCCAGATAAAATTTAGGAATTTATGCTGTGAAAATTTACGAATCCTTAAACGTTTATCACACTTCACAGTACAGCACTGAAGACGTAATGAATGACATACAACAAAAGAAGGAAGGCTTATTTGTTTACAATACGAATACCTGACTTAAAAGATGTATTTTGTTATTTTGTTTTCATTATAATTCTAGATGTATTTTGTTTTGTTTTTATTTGGTACCAATAAGAAAAAAAGGTGTTATACAGCAAAAATTAATTACATCTCGTTAACAATATATTAACAAAAATACTGCGTTGTATATAAAATATAGTAGTGTAATCACTGGGGACCCATTATCTGAAAGAAAAAAAAAGGGTAGAAAAGCTTAAATTTAAAATTTACATTCATTCCAAAAGGTAATAAATTAATAAAACTATTTATTAAATTATTTTTTTAAATTTTAATTTGAATGTCTTATTTTATTAGCAATTACTTCCTAGATTTAAAATTTATGCAAACAAAATGTCTTTTTTCAGGTATTTCACTCGTTTTAAAAGTGAATTTGATCACTAATATGAATTCACACTTTGTATTCTTTCTCGAATTGGTGATGATAACTGTTAATAACCTCGGTTTTTTTTTCTCAATGGAAAAAAATTTAATAGCGGGTATGGCTTAGACTTCATAATTTTTAAACATTGTTGTGAAAATCTTCAAAAATCTTTTCAGAGATTCATTAGTGATATCAGCTTCGGTTCGGTTTTTTCATTCCTAAGGAATTTTTTTTAACACGATTTTTTTAACATTTTTTTTTAATTAACACGGACAGCTTTATGCTGGACAACATATTTTCACCAGAGGGAAAGACCCTTCTCTCCAACTAAAATTAGAGTGGGTAACTGAGGTATCACTGTAAAGCTTAAAGTCACGGGAATGGCATAAAAAGGTTGAATTTTGAAAAAAAAAAATTAGTAAATGAATATAAAAAATGCGGAAAATTATTTGTCAGCCGTATGGCTGACACGGGCTACTTGTTTTTCTAAAATATTTCCTAACGGTTTTTTTTAATTCCTAAATACGCACCTAACTTTTAAAACTTTTAGAATTATTGAGGCTCGGGACATCGGTTAACATAGTAATTTATTGACTTTTGTATTTTTATGTGTGGAGCTTAGTGTAAAACGGATGCGTCCGGGTTTCTCAAATTAATCACAAGAATGAATAAAAGCAAAAAATGGATTAATTTTACAAAACACAAGTAATACCTGAGATCTAGTCACAATGCATTGAATAGAAAAACTATTGGTAACTGGGATGATTATTATTTTATTTTCTATTACATGAACATGAATTTTTGCTTGATTGATTGATTGCTTGAATGAATGAACATGAATTGATTGCTGGTATATTGAAATGAATCGTACGTTTAGTATTTCCTTGCGGTTTTTCAAACAAAAAAATAAAAAGTGTCAACTATTTCGAAAGCAGTTTTTAAATCTCAATTTCACTTACGTCAGATTCAAGGGTTGAGAAAAACACACTCACAAGTCACAGCAATATACATTAGTACTTGTATGATAAGGCGTCATTTTTTGAAACATTATAACAACAGAATTTGTTACATTAAGAGTATTAAGTTAAGATAAAAAAATTACGATTTAGGACAGAAAACTGGTTTAGCTTTGACTTTTCGTACATCTTTATTCCCAGCCAAGTCACTTCAGCGAGTCCATATAAACTTCCCCAACGTTTAGTTTATCCCAAAAAAGATGGGATATCTTATTTAAGAGAACGGCATTTAGCATTAAGATGGCAGCAGAGAAGACCTACCAGCGTTAAGTCTGTTTTTTTTAAAACCTTCGGACTCCTCCTGCAAACTGCCTCTTACATTGTATACCTGCTTCACAAAAGGTTTTTTACCTGCTACCTTTAAAGTCTATACTTGAAACAAAAAGATCTGGACTAAAAAAGTGCTTAAAAATTCGGTTTTAAGTCAAACTTTTTGTTTTCAATTTTGATGATTTTTCGCGAAAATATTACCCCTGACCCCAATATCCCACAAATTTTTTTATCAAAATATTTTTTTAGTGGTTCAGGAGATATGACCCCAGAAATTGCGTGTTTTCGATAATTCAGTACTTGAAAAATTACTCAAATAATGTAAAAATAGGTATAAAAAATTTAAGTTATGAAATATGCACTCAAAGAAAGCAGCTACTTTCTGCTTTATATTAATACGTTGACTAATAGAATTAATGGAGTATTTGTCGAGATAATGCGTTTCTCATATAAAAAAGCCCTAGATTTTTCCGCTTTGTCGGTAAAAGATAAGCAATTTTTACTGTATTTGAGCGAGTACCGGGCGTGATGGGAGTCAGTAGTGAGTTTAGTTTGTGTGCATTTTATGTAGTTCGAGCCCTGGTTAAAGCATTTTTGTGATTTTTCATTAACTAAACATAAAAATAATTTGAATTTTTACAAAAAATGTTTGTTTTGGTTTTTTTCACTTCAAAACTTTTCATTTTACTTTTCACGCTCTTACTTGACGCTTCACATTTTTTTATCCAAAACTCGAACAACACATAATCAAATATCTTTTGAATAGCCTTAAAGTTGTTGTTCTTTTCAGAACATATAAAAATAATAAAATGTGTTAGCTTTTTTGAAGTTATAATGATAAAAACGGAAAGGGTTTAAACTTTTTGTTTTTAACGTGATTTCATTGTCTAGTCTTTATAATTTTGTGAGGAATTATTGGTATAATATAATTGTTTAAAATGCATTATTAGATCATCTTTAACAAAAAAAATTAATGATACATAGTGTACTGTTTTCTGGCTGCACAATAATTTTTGGCTGTTAAATGTATTAAATGTACCGCCGAAATCGGAATTAAGTTTGCCCAACATTATTGTCAACACTTTGTGTGTTTAGCAAAAATCAAGGGTTTTTAGTACAGAAAACGCAATATCTTCACAAATACTGCACCATATTTAACAATCAAGGTATAAAATTATAGTAAAAAAAATAGCCGTTTTTTAAGTGCATATTTTGTAAGTTAATTTTTTATACCCATTGAGCAATCATTCGAATACAGAATTATCAAAAAACGCTATATTTTAGGGGGTAATATCTCTTGAACCACTGAAGATATTTTGATGAAAAAGTTTTTGTGGGCTATTGGGGGCAGGGGTAAGGTTTTTACAAAAAATCATCAAAATCAAAGAAAAAACGTTCGACTCGGTGACACACTTTTAAGGCAGAATATTTTGCGACTAGAAAGCTTGACAGTCATGTTAATGTATAACTAGTTAATTTATTAATATTTTTCTGCTTGATACTGGTTTTTTTAACAAAAATGTGGACTAAAAAGCGTTAAATAAGCATATTCGCCAGCAGAAAGGTCGACCATTATATCAATATAAAAGTAGGATTAAATACTATAAATTAGTTTTTTTTTTTAGAAAATCAAATGTTTTAATCTTTTATTTCTAAATCCACATCATTCTGTACAGATAAGGCTACAAAATTGTATAGAATTTTAAACAATTCTTTGTTCCTATCCGTTGTTTTTAAACGTCATAACTTCACGATTTTAATTGGTCTTCTCATGTCTCCATATAAATTTAGGGGGTCAGTCAGACATAAATCAACCATAGTAGCATTTTATCTTTGTTTAACTTAAAAAAAATCGAAACTGATGATAAGCTTCGCTTTTAAGGGTTAGTTTTGGTCTTTCAAGATCAAGCCTTGTCTTAAAACTGGTGAGCGTGGCTTTTTTTAATTAAAATCTGTGGTAATTCTTTTTTTCTCTATTAAAATTTTTTGATGTCTTTACAATCTTTTTTAGATTACGAGATAACTAATAAACAGAACAATTATATTAAAATAATTGAAGAAACACCTATCAATAAAAAAAAAAGTTTAAAAAGGCTATGAAAATATTTAAAGAAAAATAAAAAAATTCTACAAAAATTGATTTGCGGTATATACATTTTTGAATTTTATTAAATATTACATTACATGTTTGTAAAAAATATATACACTGTAATAAAAAAATTCTAAAAATATAATTTAATTAGTATAACAAAACTAACTAAATGTATATCTTTCTAACATGTAGCTCAGATTTTTCTGTATCATTATAAACTTCTGTCACCATAGGTATTAAATTTGTCTGAAAAAATCCAAACACCTGTTTATAAAAAAATAGAGCGCCAATGAATGACAAAGTAAATTAAAGCGATTTTAATGCCACTAATATCCACATATCAGAGTTTTATAAAACTTAAAGGATAAATTATATAAGTGTTTGGGTATAAATCTAAGTAAATTGTCTTGAGTTTTATTATTTTTGGTCCTACTATTTTTATTATTTTAAAAATAAACCAATCTCGTCTGTTTTGCTTATAGTTTTTTAAAAAAAATAACAAAATATTTGTTAGATAATAAAAAATGTAAATAAATTTTATTAAATATAATAAGAATAATAAAGTGATATGTATTTCTACATCAAACAATAAAAAATCTATAACTTCTTTTAATAGTTTTAAAGTGTAATTAAAATTCACCAACTTTATTTCTGTAAATCTTAATTTTTTTCAAATTATTTTTTTCTAAATTATCAATTGATTTTCCAATGTCAGTTGTATATACAATATATATGATTGTTAAAAAACCAGCAAACTTAACACTCGTATTTTTGGCTGTGCTTCACGGCATAAGCTTGCTTACTGTAAATCCTGTTAACCGCGACCGCACAAATGTCAAATCAAAAAAACCATCGCTACCAATCGATTTCCTGTTACTAATTGTATCAATGTTTGCGAATTTCAATTTCCGAATTTTATTTGGCCAAGTTTTAATTGTTTTAAATCAAAATTGCATATGCGTCATGATCGGCCGCACAAATTGTCAGATAACAAAATCGTGATTATCAATCGATTTTTGGTTGTTAGTTGTCTCTATGTTCCAAATTTTAGGTCAAATAGATTTTATTTGGCGGAGTTATAATTGTTTTAAATAAAATTTGCATATACCTCATAATCCACCGCACAAATTGTCAAATCACAAAAACGTGATTATCAATCCATTCTCTTTTGTCAGTTGTATCTGTGTTTCGAATTTCAAGTCAAATAGATTTTATTCGGCCAAGTTATAAATCTAAGAAAGCGTTAGGAAGTTACTTACTTACTTATAAAAGGCTTTTTTGGAATCTTGTTTAAATTTTGCTAAAATGTCACTTAATTTTAGAGCCAAATGATGAAAGTGCTGCGAATGTAAACGTGGCTAAAATGTGGAGAGAATACTAAAAAAAATTTGAAGCTCTTGCTTGAACTTGTGCGCAAAACTATTGGATTGTCATCGTAATATTTATTGTCTTGTTTGTACAGACAACATAGCAATTCTTTATTTAAATAAAATGTTATTTATTTTTTTTAATTTTAACTTGAAAAATAGGCAAAAAATAACAATATTTTGGGTACACAATTTTTACTGTTAAAGAAAAAAATTAATTAACCGCTAAATTAAAACAGAAACTTTGTTTAACATTGCTGGAAGCCCGGAAAATCTAAAAATTTACAAAAAAATTATAAATTCGATAGTCACACTGACCACCAAAAAATTGACAACAAATTTGTTTTTACTTGAAAAGCTAATTTAAGCTTATTTTTAATCAGATTTATTTTTTTAAGCCTAAAAAAACCTAAAAATCAAGCTAAATTGTATTATGAGGCATTTTTATTAAATTATCCCATTTTTTTAAATTTTAATTTTTTCACATTTTTTTAGACATTTTTAAGCGGTTGCTATACTATATTGGTGAAGACCAGAAAAAAAGTAAAAGCATTTTTTTAACCGCTAGACTCTCGGCAATCTAACAATTATTCATTTATATTGGTTAAAGCACTATTTTAAAAAATTCTTAATGGCATAAAATGTATCTTCAATAAAAGCTCATTTTTGGCTATAAAACACCATTTATTTTTTTAAAGGGTAGTTTACTCATTTTAATGGCCAAAATTAGTGTCGCAAGGTCACAATTGACCTAGAAACATGTTTTTATTTATGTTTGTTGTGTGGAATTCTCAAACTGAATTTTGGTACACGTTTAGTACTTGTACCGGCGGAGAATTTTAACGTCTTTTTTAAAGCAACGCATACTGCGGCGGTCTAATGTTTCGCGGTTTAATGTTAGGCGTTCAAGTGCGCGGCGTTTCACTGCAGGCGGTCAAATGCTCATCGATCAAGTGCTGGCGTTCAAATTTCCTAGAATCCCCTACCTGGAAACACTGTTGCATCTTATATCAAAGTCCACGGTTGCATTTTTTTTAGTCTACTTATGTATGGACTTCTAAAAGCATGGAATAACACCCTCAAACTTAAACTGCATGAAAAAAACGCGCATAGGGGTTATGCATTTAGTTAACAGAATTAAACAAGGGCCGGTCCACTACAGGAATGTTAACTACTAGCTAAGTTAGCTGTTTACTAAACATAGCTTTTATTGAAGATACATTTTATGCCATTAAGAATTTTTTAAAATAGTGCTTTAACCAATATAAATGAATAATTGCTAGATTGCCGAGAGTCTAGCGGTTAAAAAAATGCTTTTACTTTTTTTGTGGTCTTCACCAATATAGTATAGCAACCGCTTAAAAACGTTGAAAAAATGTGAAAAAATTAAAATTTAAAAAAATGGGATAATTTAATAAAAAATGCCTCATAATACAATTTAGCTTGATTTTTAGGTTTTTTTAGGCTTAAAAAAATAAATCTGATTAAAAATAAGCCTAAATTAGCTTTTCAAGTAAAAACAAATTTGTTGTCAATTTTTTGGTGGTCAGTGTGACTATCGAATTTATAATTTTTTTGTAAATTTTTAGATTTTCCGGGCTTCCAGCAATGTTAAACAAAGTTTCTGTTTTAATTTAGCGGTTAATTAATTTTTTTCTTTAACAGTAAAAATTGTGTACCCAAAATATTGTTATTTTTTGCCTATTTTTCAAGTTAAAATTAAAAAAAATAAATAACATTTTATTTAAATAAAGAATTCGCTATGTTGTCTGTACAAACAAGACAATAAATATTACGATGACAATCCAATAGTTTTGCGCACAAGTTCAAGCAAGAGCTTCAAATTTTTTTTAGTATTTTCTCCACATTTTAGCCACGTTTACATTCGCAGCACTTTCATCATTTGGCTCTAAAATTAAGTGACATTTTAGCAAAATTTAAACAAAAAAGATTCTATCAAAAAAGCCTTTTATAAGTAAAGTAAGTAACTTCCTAACGCTTTCTTAGATTTATAACTTTGCCGAATAAAATCTATTTGACTTGAAATTCGAAACACAGATACAACTGACAAAAGAGAATGGATTGATAATCACGTTTTTGTGATTTGACAATTTGTGCGGTGGATTATGAGGTATATGCAAATTTTATTTAAAACAATTATAACTCCGCCAGATAAAATCTATTTGACCTAAAATTTGAAACATAGAGACAACTAACAACCAAAAATCGATTGATAATCACGATTTTGCTATCTCAGAATTTGTGCGGCCGATCATGACGCATATGCAATTTTGATTTAAAAGATTAAAACTTGGCCAACTAAAATTCGGAAATCCAAATTCAAAAACATTGATACAATTAGTAACAGGAAAATCGATTGGTAGCGATGGTTTTTTTGATTTGACATTTGTGCGGTCGCGGTTAACAGGATTTACAGTAAGCAAGCTTATGCCGTGAAGCACAGCCAAAAATACGAGTGTTAAGTTTGCTGGTTTTTTAACGATCATATATATTGTATATATAACTGTCATTGGAAATTCAATTGATAATTTTAGAAAAAAATAATTTTGAAAAAAATTAGATTTACAGTAATAAAGTTGGTGAATTTTAATTACACTTTAAAACTATTAAAAGAAGTTATAGATTTTTTATTGTTTGATGTAAAAATACATATCACTTTATTATTCTTATTATATTTAATAAAATTTATTTACATTTTTTATTATCTAACAAATATTTTGTTATTTTTTTTAAAAAACTATAAGCAAAACAGACGAGATTGGTTTATTTTTAAAATAATAAAAATAGTAGGACCAAAAATAATAAAACTCAAGACAATTTACTTAGATTTATACCCAAACAATTATATAATTTATCCTTTAAGTTTTATAAAACTCTGATATGTGGATATTAGTGGCATTAAAATCGCTTTAATTTACTTTGTCATTCATTGGCGCTCTATTTTTTTATAAACAGGTGTTTGGATTTTTTCAGACAAATTTAATACCTATGGTGACAGAAGTTTATAATGATACAGAAAAATCCGAGCTACATGTTAGAAAGATATACATTTAGTTAGTTTTGTTATACTAATTAAATTATATTTTTAGAATTTTTTTATTACAGTGTATATATTTTTTACAAACATGTAATGTAATATTTAATAAAATTCAAAAATGTATATACCGCAAATCAATTTTTGTAGAATTTTTTTATTTTTCTTTAAATATTTTCATAGCCTTTTTAAACTTTTTTTTTTATTGATAGGTGTTTCTTCAATTATTTTAATATAATTGTTCTGTTTATTAGTTATCTCGTAATCTAAAAAAGATTGTAAAGACATCAAAAAATTTTAATAGAGAAAAAAAGAATTACCACAGATTTTAATTAAAAAAAGCCACGCTCACCAGTTTAAGACAAGGCTTGATCTTGAAAGACCAAAACTAACCCTTAAAAGCGAAGCTTATCATCAGTTTCGATTTTTTTTAAGTTAAACAAAGATAAAATGCTACTATGGTTGATTTATGTCTGACTGACCCCCTAAATTTATATGGAGACATGAGAAGACCAATTAAAATCGTGAAGTTATGACGTTTAAAAACAACGGATAGGAACAAAGAATTGTTTAAAATTCTATACAATTTTGTAGCCTTATCTGTACAGAATGATGTGGATTTAGAAATAAAAGATTAAAACATTTGATTTTCTAAAAAAAAAAACTAATTTATAGTATTTAATCCTACTTTTATATTGATATAATGGTCGACCTTTCTGCTGGCGAATATGCTTATTTAACGCTTTTTTAGTCCACATTTTGTGTTAAAAAAACCAGTATCAAGCAGAAAAATATTAATAAATTAACTAGTTATACATTAACATGACTGTCAAGCTTTCTAGTCGCAAAATATTCTGCCTTAAAAGTGTGTCACCGAGTCGAACGTTTTTTCTTTGATTTTGATGATTTTTTGTAAAAACCTTACCCCTGCCCCCAATAGCCCACAAAAACTTTTTCATCAAAATATCTTCAGTGGTTCAAGAGATATTACCCCCTAAAATATAGCGTTTTTTGATAATTCTGTATTCGAATGATTGCTCAATGGGTATAAAAAATTAACTTACAAAATATGCACTTAAAAAACGGCTATTTTTTTTACTATAATTTTATACCTTGATTGTTAAATATGGTGCAGTATTTGTGAAGATATTGCGTTTTCTGTACTAAAAACCCTTGATTTTTGCTAAACACACAAAGTGTTGACAATAATGTTGGGCAAACTTAATTCCGATTTCGGCGGTACATTTAATACATTTAACAGCCAAAAATTATTGTGCAGCCAGAAAACAGTACACTATGTATCATTAATTTTTTTTGTTAAAGATGATCTAATAATGCATTTTAAACAATTATATTATACCAATAATTCCTCACAAAATTATAAAGACTAGACAATGAAATCACGTTAAAAACAAAAAGTTTAAACCCTTTCCGTTTTTATCATTATAACTTCAAAAAAGCTAACACATTTTATTATTTTTATATGTTCTGAAAAGAACAACAACTTTAAGGCTATTCAAAAGATATTTGATTATGTGTTGTTCGAGTTTTGGATAAAAAAATGTGAAGCGTCAAGTAAGAGCGTGAAAAGTAAAATGAAAAGTTTTGAAGTGAAAAAAACCAAAACAAACATTTTTTGTAAAAATTCAAATTATTTTTATGTTTAGTTAATGAAAAATCACAAAAATGCTTTAACCAGGGCTCGAACTACATAAAATGCACACAAACTAAACTCACTACTGACTCCCATCACGCCCGCTACTCGCTCAAATACAGTAAAAATTGCTTATCTTTGACCGACAAAGCGGAAAAATCTAGGGTTTTTTTATATGAGAAACGCATTATCTCGACAAATACTCCATTAATTCTATTAGTCAACGTATTAATATAAAGCAGAAAGTAGCTGCTTTCTTTGAGTGCATATTTCATAACTTAAATTTTTATACCTATTTTTACATTATTTGAGTAATTTTTCAAGTACTGAATTATCGAAAACACGCAATTTCTGGGGTCATATCTCCTGAACCACTAAAAATATTTTGATAAAAAAATTTGTGGGATATTGGGGTCAGGGGTAATATTTTCGCGAAAAATCATCAAAATCGAAAACAAAAAGTTTGACTTAAAACCGAATTTTTAAGCACTTTTTTAGTCCAGATCTTTTTGTTCAAAGTATAGACTTTAAAGGTAGCAGGTAAAAAACCTTTTGTGAAGCAGGTATACAATGTAAGAGGCAGTTGGCAGGAGGAGTCCGAAGGTTTTAAAAAAAACAGACTTAACGCTGGTAGGTCTTCTCTGCTGCCATCTTAATGCTAAATGCCGTTCTCTTAAATAAGATATCCCATCTTTTTTGGGATAAACTAAACGTTGGGGAAGTTTATATGGACTCGCTGAAGTGACTTGGCTGGGAATAAAGATGTACGAAAAGTCAAAGCTAAACCAGTTTTCTGTCCTAAATCGGTAATTTTTTTATCTTAACTTAATACTCTTAATGTAACAAATTCTGTTGTTATAATGTTTCAAAAAATGACGCCTTATCATACAAGTACTAATGTATATTGCTGTGACTTGTGAGTGTGTTTTTCTCAATCCTTGAATCTGACGTAAGTGAAATTGAGATTTAAAAAATGCTTTCGAAATAGTTGACACTTTTTATTTTTTTTTGTTTGAAAAACCGCAAGGAAATACTAAACGTACGATTCATTTCAATATACCAGCAATCAATTCATGTTCATTCATTCAAGCAATCAATCAATCAAGCAAAAATTCATGTTCATGTAATAGAAAATAAAATAATAATCATCCCAGTTACCAATAGTTTTTCTATTCAATGCATTGTGACTAGATCTCAGGTATTACTTGTGTTTTGTAAAATTAATCCATTTTTTGCTTTTATTCATTCTTGTGATTAATTTGAGAAACCCGGACGCATCCGTTTTACACTAAGCTCCACACATAAAAATACAAAAGTCAATAAATTACTATGTTAACCGATGTCCCGAGCCTCAATAATTCTAAAAGTTTTAAAAGTTAGGTGCGTATTTAGGAATTAAAAAAAACCGTTAGGAAATATTTTAGAAAAACAAGTAGCCCGTGTCAGCCATACGGCTGACAAATAATTTTCCGCATTTTTTATATTCATTTACTAATTTTTTTTTTTCAAAATTCAACCTTTTTATGCCATTCCCGTGACTTTAAGCTTTACAGTGATACCTCAGTTACCCACTCTAATTTTAGTTGGAGAGAAGGGTCTTTCCCTCTGGTGAAAATATGTTGTCCAGCATAAAGCTGTCCGTGTTAATTAAAAAAAAATGTTAAAAAAATCGTGTTAAAAAAAATTCCTTAGGAATGAAAAAACCGAACCGAAGCTGATATCACTAATGAATCTCTGAAAAGATTTTTGAAGATTTTCACAACAATGTTTAAAAATTATGAAGTCTAAGCCATACCCGCTATTAAATTTTTTTCCATTGAGAAAAAAAAACCGAGGTTATTAACAGTTATCATCACCAATTCGAGAAAGAATACAAAGTGTGAATTCATATTAGTGATCAAATTCACTTTTAAAACGAGTGAAATACCTGAAAAAAGACATTTTGTTTGCATAAATTTTAAATCTAGGAAGTAATTGCTAATAAAATAAGACATTCAAATTAAAATTTAAAAAAAATAATTTAATAAATAGTTTTATTAATTTATTACCTTTTGGAATGAATGTAAATTTTAAATTTAAGCTTTTCTACCCTTTTTTTTTCTTTTTAGATAATGGGTCCCCAGGATAACACTACTATATTTTATATACAACGCAGTATTTTTGTTAATATATTGTTAACGAGATGTAATTAATTTTTGCTGTATAACACCTTTTTTTCTTATTGGTACCAAATAAAAACAAAACAAAATACATCTAGAATTATAATGAAAACAAAATAACAAAATACATCTTTTAAGTCAGGTATTCGTATTGTAAACAAATAAGCCTTCCTTCTTTTGTTGTATGTCATTCATTACGTCTTCAGTGCTGTACTGTGAAGTGTGATAAACGTTTAAGGATTCGTAAATTTTCACAGCATAAATTCCTAAATTTTATCTGGAGTACTTGAGAACCTTTTCTTTGATTTATAAAAGCTAAAATCTGAAGAAAATAATAATATCACAAATTATCCGATCAATCAAAAATATGAAAAGCCAATAAAATCTTTGACGTGTATAATCCTTATTTTCCAAGCAACCAGATTTGAAGTATTATTTGAAATAATTATATATTCAATTTCAAATATAAAATTCTGTGGTTAGTTTTTGTTTCTACTTTAGGTCATAATTTACTTGCATTTACTCAAATAACGAGAAATACATTTTGTGGACTAATTCTATAGTTATTTTAGTCCTTCTTAAAGTCACAGTATTTTAAGAATGCCTCCCAGTCAGTTTTTATATTTATTTGTTTTCCAAATTTTAGTTCTTTCACATTTTTAGTTTCAATTTTTTTAGTTTTATAATGGTTATCCAAAATAGTACACTCTATCTATATTGTTTGAACTAAATTTCACTTCATACGCAGAAAGACTTATAAATAAAAAAACCAGGTGTTTGTCCGACCTAGTGGGTATCACCTTCCTGTCTTAATTTTTTAAGGAAAAAACTTAGTATTTAAATTTATAAAGTTTATAAATTTTTATAAACAAAACAAAACAAAATCTTGTTTTTCGGCATTATTCAAATTAAGTAAGAAATATGTAGCTATTTAAAAATTCCAGGCAGGAATTAAACTGATATTAATTATAATAGAAAAATTTACATTTA
>JASAMX010027889.1:0-11730 GCA_030248175.1 Microlaimidae sp. YZB2_3 | reverse complement strand
TCAGACGTATGGCTGACACGGGCTACTTGTGTACTTAATGGTTTAAAATGAGAAGATCTTCTTAACTTTACCTTATTTTAGTGCAAAAATAACCGACCACAAAAGACAAAATTTAGGTATTTAGCACAAATGTGCTATACGCTTTACCAAATTTCACTCGGTTGGTGATATACATTACAAAATATAAGTGAAAACTTGTTTAGTTGAAATATCAATAATAAAAATTTTAATTTTACACTTTGAAAAGCTATCAAAGTACTACTTGAATCTGGTGTTTGGTTATTTTTGCACCAAAATTTTTTACACTAGGAGTTAAGGTGCCCATGTCATTTTAAACCATCGAATACATCACATTTTGTGGGTAATTTATTTAGAACGTTTTTCTCTATTGGTTTTCATTTTTTTCATTTAACACAACGCATTGGTTTTCGATTTATTTGAGATTTATCGATTTTTATTTTTTATTTATCGAATTCTTTTTTTAATTTTTATTTTTTAAAAATACGCACCGCAAATATTGGCGAGTAGCAGCACAGGTCCAACTGCATTCTACCTGCCTTCGAGGCAGTTTTGCTTGCGTCGGCCTCGCCTTTTATTTGCTTCTAAGACATTCTTTTAGCCTCCTACCTGCTTCCAAAATAACGGAGCCAGCTTTGAGAGACGTCCTTGCCTAATTCCTTAATTTTTAAGCAACAAATAATGCATTCAAAAAAGCGGAGATTTTAATTGTTGGGATCGATGCACTTTTTGTTGAGAAATTGCGTTTTCCGTACCAAAAACTTGCTGTTTTTCTGGCAAAAAAAGACGAAGTATAGAAAAACATCTCGCAGAAAAAATAACTCTTGATTACTGCGAAACGTTTGACACTAAAATTATATCTCGAAGGCAAAAAATAGACCACTATGCATCTTTTTTACTTTTTTCTCATATAAAATTATCTAATTAAATCAAAAATATATAACATAATAATAAAGGAAAAATATGTGAATTCATATATTTTTAAGCCACATTGACTACTCTTATTAGGGCGCCCCTTACTAAAAGCGCGCTTTTCTTAGGGCACTCGGATGTGCTAATTAGGGTCTTTTATGTTATACATTTTGTTTAATATTCACTCCAGAATTTTTTTAAAATTAAATAACATTTCAAATTGATGTTAAAGCAAAAAATAAATAAAAGTATTTAAAAAAAGAACAAAATCAAACATCTTATTATTTTATTAGTTTTCAAACTATCGGCGTTAAAGCTATATAAATCATAAATTTCATTATTTCGAAATATATTCCAATTTTATTATTTCAATAAAAAAATACAAAAGTTAACACAAAAAAGTAAAGTTCTTGAGAACCCTGGAACTAAACTTATTAGTTTTATGATATAAAAACTCAAAACAGAGTTTTTATAAAACTAAACTGACAAAATCTATTATTTATCTTTGACAAAAAAAATGTATTAGCCTCTGCTTAAACAGATTAAGAGTGGTTCATACTTATAACAAAACGTCCTTTGGACAAAGTCCAAAAGACAAATGTCTTTTGGGCAAAGTCCAAAGCACAAAGACAGCGTCAAAACGTCCCTTGGACTTTGTCCTTTGGATTTTGTACAAAGACTTTGTCCAAAGGACAAATTTTAAAAAGTATTCAAACTTTGTCCAAAGGAAAATGTCCAAAGGACGTTTTGGCTTGTCCAAAGAACGCTTTAGCTTTTCTAAAATTGTCCTTTGGAAAAAGTCCAAAGGATGTTTTGTCATAAGTATGAACCAGCCTTTAACCTCTGCTGTATTAACATTATTAACCTCTGTTTGCACGCACGCACGCACGCACACACCCACATACACACATACACACAGACGAACGTACGTACACACACGTGCGCACAAAGCACATTTGTGATTACTGCCAAACATTTGACAGTAAAAGAGTATTTTACATGAAAGACAGGAAACAGGTCACTTCGCATTGCTTTCATTGTTTTTTTTTTGCTTTCATTTCATTTAAAATAATCTGATTAAACATTCTCTAATTAGTTTTGTTAATTAAATAACATTTTACATTGATACCAAAACAAACAAATAGAATCATTTAAAAAACAAAAAAATTAAAACACCCTATTATTTAAATCTTATTTTTTTTTAAATAAAGATTTAAAATAACGTCCTTACATCTATATTTAAATCTGAAGCCTATTTAAATTTAAATATTTAAAGGAAATTCTTTCATGCATACATGTATATCCAAAGATATTTAGACGAAAAAAAGACAAAGTTTTGGAACGAAGAGTAAATATTTACCAAAAAATTATCGAAATTAAACACAAAAAAGTTTGACTCTGTACTGCATCTTTTATTTCAGTTTTGTCGTACAATCAAAACTTTTTTTAGGCTTTTATGTTTTTTGCTTTGTAATTTATACATTTGATCTAATCTACACAAGCTATTATTTTATTAAAAAAAATTATATCGACGTTTAAAAAATTTGGTTCAAGATTTACATAAACAAAGGTTTTTCTCAAAATTTGTTTTTTATCACACTAAATTCGTGACTGAAATTAACCCAGTTACCAAAATTAATAATTTTGGTGTTGATTAAAAAGTTCCATTTCATTTTTTTTATTTATTTCCCACCAACGCACACTTAACAAACACGTCACATAATTAGAATTTCTCATTAAATTTTTTACGGGCATACGTCTGTGTATTATTGAATGTTCGAACTGAATTATCTCCTTTATATACATGATAAGAAACAAATATTTTTTTATTCGTTAGTTAATTAAAATTAAATGCTTTGTAAATAATTTAGGTTCTGTGTGGTTTATTTTAAAAATTACATAACTTAGATATAACTAGGTACCTAGTTTTTACTTAGTTATTTTTCGCAAAAATTATCTATGGTTATACTTCACCTAGTTTTAAAATTGCATATAGTTACCTAGTTTCTGATTTCGGATTTTGGTTGTTTACGTAGTTTTTATTGATTTAGAAATTCGTAAGTACTTACAAATGGAAAAATTAAAGGCAAGGCAAGTCAGAAATGCTGGTTTATTTCTTCAGGAGATAAAAATATACGAAAGAAATTTAGTTACTTATATATCAAATCAAATGTTTTAAATGCCTCTTATCTATTAATCATTATTCATGGACCTCATGTATTTTACACTGCCCAAAGCGAAAAAAGACCAGAATTCCTACGATTGCAAGATCGGAATATGAATCTAAAACCTTGATTAAAACTTGGATTACGTCATCAAAATTACTACTCTTTAAATACCTTTTGATTTTTGCGGTTAGTTTGATACGCCCAATCTTAGGGTTGTAAAATAAAAACCAATAATACTTGAATTTTTAATTCAAATGCCAAGTTTTTATTTGTCACCATGACAAAATTACCACTTTACTCCACTTCGTCGTTACTATGGGAAAATGAGCCACTTTCATTATAAAATACAAGTGACTGTGACTTATTCTGTAGTTAATAGTACCCTTGTTTAAATTTAAAATGAGTCACAGACACACATATTTTATACGAACTGTGACTTATTTTGCCGTAGTAACGACGACTTTTCCTGTCTATTAAATGAGGCTGACTTGTCGACTTATACCTGTTTCCTGTGATATCACACAAAAAGCATAGCAGTAACTAATTTTTGTCTGTTCTAGACAATTTGTAACTGCCTCCGCCCAGCCTTTTAACATATTTTTGAGACATGGACGATTCGCTCCCTACAATTCGCTCCCGGGACAATTCGCTCCCGGTACAATTCGTTCCCTGGACAATTGGCTCCCTGGACATTTCGCTCCCCGCCAATTCGCTCCCCGCTTTGTTTACAAACGCAATTTTTATTACACAATCTTTATTGGGGAGAATTCGCTACTTGGACAATTCGCTCCCTAGACAATTCGCTCACTGGACAATTCGCTCCCTAGACCTATCCTCTCTTTACAATTCAATCGTTCCTTGGGAAGATGAATTTAAAAAATTGTTGGTTGCCCGATTTACTCTCATTATTTGTTATAATCATAATTTTCAAAAAGGGTATTCTGTTTGGGACAAAATTTTTAATCAGTTTTTATTACAATTTTTTCGCTGGATACAATTTAATGACGATTTTTTTTTAAAAAAGGTGATATTTTTTAATTGTACATTAACAATTCGGTGAAAATAAGCTTGTTTTTTAGAAAACCGTTTCTAATATAACACAGTTCTTATGGATGAATATTATTATGGTGTCCCTAAAAAATACCTTCTGCAAAAAATCTTTGGAAAAAATATTTTCTTTAAAAATTATTCACCATTTAAAAAAGTTTTTTTAGGGTTTTTCAAGATTTTTTATGTTTTTTAAGTTTGATTTTATTTCCCTTAGGCATAGGAAAAACAAAGTTTTCTTTTGTTATAAATTTAAAAGTGTTTCTGAAGTTATTCTTTCCGAAGATATTATGCAGAATGTATTTCTTCCTAGCGTATTTATTAATAAACTCTGAGCAAACAAAGGTAATTTTTTTTGTTTTAAAATAATAACACTAAATTTTTAAGCCGGATGGGAAGGAGTCACATCAATCAATATTAAATAAAAACATAGCGCAAAACATCCAAATATGGTTGCTAAACATTAATTTTGGTATATGGTTGTTTGGTGTTTGGTGTTTTTCCTAAATTTGGTGTTTGGTGTTTGGTGTTTTTTTTTTTTGTTGGGGGTTTGGGGGGGGGTTGGTCGGGGCTCGTGGCGGGGCGGTGGTCGGGCTTCGTCGCGGTGTGGCGTGTCGCATGCGCGGGGAGGGGGTGCTGGGCGCCTGGGGTGTGGGGGTGTGTGGTGGGGGTGGGGTGTGGGGGTGTCCTAATTCCATATTTTTATACGATTTATTTTAATGGGAAGTTCGACCTTCTTTTGTGTTAAATTCTATGTTATAGTTTAATTTAATTTCTTTTTTTAGTGTAATAGTTTTAACGAGAAAATAAGCTGATGTAATAGTTTTTATTTGTCGTTTTTAAACTTTTTTATGGATTAATCTTTTGAAAATTTATTTATTTTGGTTTCAATTTTAATTATTTATGATTTCGCGCACACATTGTTTTTTTTATTTTAAAGAGTCCGTGCGGATATTAGCAAAATAATAAGGGCCGGTTCACACCGGAGTGGCAGCTGATGGTGACGCACAGCGCACACAGTTTACACCGCAGCAACAATGAGAGTGTAATGCTGTAAACGCGCGCGTTCACTATCAGCTGCCACTCCGGTGTGAACCGGCCTTAACTGCCACCAGAATTTTTAATTTTTTTAAGCACGTAAACAACTTACACTGGAATAACTTTTAGAATACCGTCAGAATACCGCCCGAGCTGTAAATATTAAAGGTGCGGTGCGGAATCAACGTTTTTATCTTCGATTTTGATGGTTTTTTTTGTAAAAATCTTACCTGCTCCCAATAGTCCACAAAATTTTTTTTATTAAAATATCTCCAGTGGTTCAGGAGATATGACCCCACAAAAATAGCGTGTTTTTTGAAATTCTGTACGTGAAAGATTTTTTTTATTTATTTATTTATTTATTATTATTAGTCGTGAAAATAAATAAGATTACATAAACACACTAATAAAACAGCTGCACAGGTAATATAAATATTACTGCTTACAATTACAGCTGGTTAGGAAAACAAAATACCAGGGCAATTTGAAACGAATGAAAACATAAAAAATTTATACATTTGAAACAAAAAAAACGGTACAAGACACAGTATAATAGAAAGACACAGAGTGAAAGTATAAATATTAATAAAAAAAACAGTGATAAAATTTTTATGAAGATTTCTTTTTAAAATTCAAATCTAATGTTTTCAAAATGTTTATTTAATTTTTTGCGAAAAATCTGAATAGTTTTTGAAAAAACTACATTAATTGGAAGTTTGTTCCATTAAGGAATTACTTTATTTTGAAAAAATATTTTCCTGTGTTTAGACGAAACCATTGGGGCTTTAGTTTAAAGCCATTATTTTTTGTTTTTGTGAAATCGTCAACTTTAGAAAATATTTTTTTATCAATATCAACAAATTTGTTTAATATTTTATAGCACATTAATAAGTCAGCTTTAAAGCGTCGCGTTTCTAAACTTTCGAGTTTTAGCTCTTTATGCCTTTCGCTATAGGACACATGGGGAAAAGAGCATCTAGCATAAAGTTTACGAGTAAACGTTCGTTGCACTTTTTCTAAACAATCTATATCTTTTCGCAAGTAAGGTGACCATACAAAACTCTCAAATTCTACTAAAGGCCTTATGTATAGGTAGTAAAAGCTTTAAGTAATATTGACATATTTTTGAGATAAAAGCTCTAAATAATAAAGATACTCTACACAAAGCTTTTGATACTATTTCGGCATAATAAGAAGAAAATTTTAAGTCGTTTGCTATTGTTATGCCCAGATCTTTTACTGCATTTTTATGAGAGATAATGGTTTCATTTAGTTTATAGCATTTTTGAGGGTTTCCATATCCTATTGTTAAAACGCTGCATTTATTAAAAGCAATAATTAACTGGCAGTCATCACACCGATTTGAAAAGTTTTCTAAATCTTTGGTAAAGCTTTCATATGACTCAGACGTTTCAATAGTTTTGTACAGTTTGGCGTCGTCAGCAAAAAGCTTTATTTTTGTATTATTTTGTTAAACAGTCTGGAACATCATTTATGTATAAAAGAGAAAGCAAAGGACCTAAGACACTGCCCTGAGGAATGCCACTTGAAACTTTTTAAAATCAGACCTATTGTCGCCCATAACAACTCTTTGGCGTCTGTTTGATAAAAATCTTTTATCCAGCCAAGCAACTCGTAGCCAATGCCATATTTACTGATTTTAAAAATTAGGTTTTTATGGCTGACAGTGTCAAAGGCTTTTGCAAAATCAACGTATAAAGCGTCTACACCCTTTTTATGATCAATCGCTGATATCCAATCTTGCAAAGTGGTCAGAAGTTGTAGGCCAACGGACCTTTTACTTAAAAAGCCAAACTGTTCCTTACTAATTAGATTTTTGTTTTGAAGATATTTTAAAATAAAGTCAAAAATTATGCTTTCCATTATTTTTACACAAATTGATGTGATTGAAACAGGCCTATAATTTGAAAATAAACAACTTTGCCCTTTTTTATGTATTGGACATACATTGGCATCTTTCCAAATTTGAGGAAGGCTGCCTAATTTCATTTAGAGCTCAAATATTCTAGTCAAGGCATCGATATTTTATCAGCAATCATTTGTCAGTGAATAAAAAATTTTATTGAAAAAAACCGCTACCTTCTAATTTAATTTGATACCTTGATTGTTAAGATTGGAGCAGTATTCCTCGAGATATTGCGTTTCTCGTACAAAAAAACCCGCGATTTTTTCGCTAAAAATATAAAGTGTAGGCAAAAATTTTCGGCAAACTTAATCAAATTACTAACTAATGTCGTTTGGTCTTTTTAACAAAAAAATCGAGGGTGTTTTGTATGGGAACCGGAATCTTTCGACAAAGACTGCACCATTGTTAACAATCAAGGTATTAAGTAAAAGTAAAATGCAGCTGATTTCTTTCAAGACAACTTTTATAATTTTAAATTTTATACTCATGAAGAGATTTTTCAAGCACAGAATTTGGAAAAAATGCGATTTTTGGGGGTGATATCTCTTAAGACCATAAAGATATTTTAGCGAAAAAAATTTTGTGGCCTATTGGGGTCAGGGGAAACGTTTTCGGAAAAAACCATCAAAATCCAAGACAACAAGTTTGACTCGGTGTACGTTTAAGTAGCATGCTTTTAAATTAAAATTAATCAATTTGAAACAAAAAATATCAATTTTTATTGTCTACATTTGACATATTTTGTAAAATGGCGGAATTTAAAAAAAGTGTGATCAAATGTTATGTTTTTTTAATCTGTTCTGATTCCCGAAAAGAAAATTCTAAAAATTTTAAAAGTTAAGTACTCGTTTTTGAAACGCGTACCTAAAAATTAAAAAAAAAAGAAATAAACGTGAAATATTAATACATTATGCAAATAATCTTTACTTCGCAAAAGCAATCATAACTTTGGCAATATTAAGGTAATTTTATAAACCAAACAATTAATTTATTTGTATTATCAGAATATTATCTTTTATTTGGTGTTATTTGTATTTTGTAATTTTTTTTAATTATCAGATAAAATGTTTTTTGAACCACGTATCTAACTTTTAAAGGTACGGGCGGGGTCTTTAGAGCTACAAGCAGGGAAATTAGAGCCATCGGAATTTCTTGGAAACTTAGAGCCAGAAGCAATGGAAATTTTGAACCTTTAAGAAAAATTGGTTTGGGGATAGATTTAGGTTTTGCTTAGGCTTAAGTAAACGTTTTAGCGATTTTTTCTGTTAGCTCCAAGTTCCCGACGTTTGGCTCCAAGTTTCAGCTCCAATTTCCCAAGGCTCCATTAACCCTAAATCCTTTTAAAATTTTTGGAATTCTTTTTTCGAAACCCAGGGCCAGGACATAGATTAACGCGATAATTTTTTTTATTTTCGTATTTTTGCGGGCAAAGCTTCAAGGGATGCGTCTATAGAAACAATTAAACGTAAAATCTATTTCGGCTAGATTCAGGTTTCGCTTAAAGGTGTGGTGCGGAGTCAAACTTTTTTTCTTAGATTTTGATAATTTTATGTGCAAACCTTACACCTGCCCCCAATAGGCCACAAAAGTTTTTTCAACAAAGTTTATCCAGTGGTTCAGGAGTTATCACCCCACAAAAATGGCGTTTTTTGACAATTCTGCACGTGAAAGATTGCTGCTCAATGAGTATAACGATTTAAGTTACAAATTATATACTTAAACAAATCGGCTACTTTCTACTTTAATTTGATACCTTGATCGTTAAGATTGGTGCAGTATTTGTCGAAATATTGCATTTTTTGTATAAAAAACTCTCGATTTTTTCGCTAAAAACACGAAGTGAAGGAAAGAAAGGTTGGGCAAACTTCACAAACTTCCTTTAGTTGGTGTTTTTAACAAAAAAGTTACGAGTTTTTTGTACGGGAAACGCAATATTTCGACAAATATTGAACCAATCTTAACCATCGAGGTATCAAATTAAAGTAAAAAGTAGCTGCTTTCTTTGGATACCCATTGAGCAATCTGTCACGTACAAAATTGTCGAAAAATGCCATTTTTGGGAGGTCATGACTCCTAGGAGATATTTTGTTAAAAAAAATTTTGTGGGCTATTAGAGGCAGAGGTAATGTTTTTACAAAAAATTATTAAAATCGAAGACGAAAAGTTTGACCCCGCACCGCACCATTAAGCTAGGTAAACACTTTAGGTATTTTTACTTTAGGCTCCAAGTTCTAGCTCCATGTGCCCTCGGCTCCATGATCCTAAATCTGCGGCCCGTATTGCGAATTTTTTTTACTGTCTTATTAGTAAAAACTACAACACCGTTGGTCTCAAGTAATGCGTCGTTACTCTGACACAATGAGTCAGATGCGTCGTAAAATACTCGTAACTGAAGACTCTTTTTATCTCTTAACACACAAATAATTCAAGCAAAATGAGTCAGAATCACGTTGATTTTATACTGATTGTGACTCTTTGCATCAGAGTAACAACGAATTAAAAATTTGACGCCAGCCCGCACAAATAAGGGTGGAAATCACGGCTCGGCCCGTCCAGCTTCGTTTACAACTTTGTACTCCGTCTATTATTTAACTTTTTATGATCAACTCCGCGTGAGTTCCCAGACACATTATTAAATTATCAAATTTGAAAAGACTATGCAAAATCAAAGGTCGATAACCTCAGAAAAAAAAGGTGCCTTCTGTATTTAAAAAAATTAAAAATAATACTAGAAACCAAATTTTATTCCTAAAAGTAAAAAAAAACACGGAATAGAGTAGACCTTTTGGCACTGGGCCCGCGCGCAGAAATGGGACTGGGATTTAGTCTCAATATTCTAAGGCGCATTTATAATTTTAGGTGCAATTTATATTTTAAAAAGTTTTATAAAATAAATTTATACGTTATAAAATGGGATATTCAAAAGTTTACGTTGCTGACCTAGCAACTTTAAAACAACACAAATGGTCGCACTCTCTAATCACATTTCTGCATATGGGCCTTGTATTTTTTGAAAGTATCAATAATCGCTCAGTATATTTTTTTTTAAAAGCCTTTTCTACCCTACATACACTAGGATAATTCAAACAGTTTTATTTTAATTAATCCTTAATTGTAATTTTATTATATTAATTTGCTGTATATGTTTTAAACTAAGAACAAACCAAAATAACATTTAGTTTGTTTGCCTCACCTTTAATATTTCAAATTTTCAAAGTTTACGTTAGTTACTTTTGATTTCATTTTGTTTGTTTTCTTTGGTTTTGATTTTTTTAATGTTAGTAAGATCGTTAATTCAATTAGTGGTAAAAAACTTAATTAAGATCTTTAAAAAAACATTTACAAGCAACAAACATAAAATAAATATTTTTAAAAGCAAATAAAAAATTGGATTTTCTCATTAGTGGTTATTATAACTTCAGCAAAATTAACTGGCTAAAATATTCCTATAATATACTTTTTTAAAACACTTTTTCTAAATGAACAATTTCGGCATATTTTAGACGTTTTATTAAGCCCCCTTTGCCACTCAACAGATAAAAAAGAATATGTTAATTAGTTGCGTCACCAAAAATTACATGCTCCTTGACAATTTGTCATTTGATAAAAAAGCGGAAAATGTAAATAACATATAATTCACTTTTCTTAATAGTGCTAAGCATATTGTCTTTAACATTTAAAATCGAAATGAACTTGGCTCATTTGATTACAAAAAAACTTATTTTATATTATCACTCCGTCGTCACTAAACATACTGAGAAAACGTATTACCAAAATAAATATTTTATTTATGTCGTAAAAGTGTTTTAGGACGTTCTTTTTTTCCTAACAAAATTTTATTATGTTAATTGGACACTACTTAATAGTTTCAGATCAAAACCATTTTGTTCAAAATACATCGTTTCGTTTGTAATTCTATTGTCTTTAATAATTGATTATCATTGGCGCACTGCCCAAACAAAAACACTGACAAACCCATCGCTAAATAAGTGTTATTTTTCAAACAAAAATAGTATGCCATATTGATTATTGATTTGTTTTTTTTTCACCTCTACTCACTCGTTTCAATTGGTTTTGTTCAAGTTAATCATAAAGTTACATAACAGACAAATTTTTAACAATATAGATTGTTTACCCAAGCCAATTTAACAAGCTTCATTCTGCTTCTTTTTAAACTTTTAATTTCATTTTCTTTTACATTTAATTTAATGTCATCTACATTTTATAAATGTGTATTCTGAAAAAAAAAACAAGAATTAGAATCACGTCAATTAACATTTTTTTCGACGTTTTTAATTGTATTAACATAAAAGATTTATGTGTTTCTATTGTTTATTCTAATTTTTTTCCTTAATTTTATAGTGAAGAATGACAAATTTATTAATAAAGTACATTAACAATGTGAAATAGGATATTATAAATATATTATAGCAAAATACGAAACAAAGTTTCAAAAAAAATGCCTTATATTAAATGGAATAGTATAAAGCTACATAGTCTTAAAAACTAAATGCCAGAAAAGACTGAAGCAAGTCTCTTGAAAACCTGTAAATTGATAACAGATTTTGTGAAATTTTCAGAAAAACAAAACCGAATAAAAGCAGTACGTGTAAAAGCTTT
>JASAMX010027886.1:0-11587 GCA_030248175.1 Microlaimidae sp. YZB2_3 | reverse complement strand
TATCTTCCAATTATTTCACAAACTTTGTTCTGAATGCTAATGTAGGTCTGGACAAGTTTTAAATTAAAATTGGTTTTAAAAACATCATTACTTTTTAAAGTTCAATTAAAAGATTTTATCCATCTCACAAAATGGATTAAATCTCACCACAATCGTTCCATTTTCAGAGTATAATTTTACAAAACAATTTGTAATTTACAATTTATAGCAAAATAATGTTTACCATTTTTACAGCAAATAAAATTGAATCAAAATATGTGGGTCATTCTTTTATTGATATTTAGTGATATGTCTTGCTCTTGGTGGTTTGTGCTATACTTTTGTCTTTTCATTTTTTTTTCAACATCTCATTTTTAACAGGTATTTTTTTAAGAATATAAAACAACACATGGTCAATAAACGTACAATAAATTGTTAAACTAAAAAACGGCGTTTAAAATAAATAGATAAAATGGATAAAAATTAATAAAATATATAAACCAACACTGTACAAAAGACAACAAATAAATAAAAATTGTAATAATACACAACCAAAAAAAAACACAACACAAATTCTAATTTTATTCTCATTAACGATTTATGTGCTTTTACAATGCTTTATTTATTTGCGATTTTTCGTTTTTAAACAAAATTTTTTAAACAGCAGTGAGATTAAAGCTAAAACTTGAAGTTTATTTGTGCGTCCATGCAACTTGATTTCAAGATCTTGAAAACACAAGGAGCAAAGTTAAAAAAAACTGGAATAATAGAATACGATACCACAATCATTTTATTCAAATCAAGTCAAATTTGAAACTTAATCGCCGCCAACATAGACTATAATTCTAACAAAAAATCAACATAGCTATCTGAAACTTTAAAGGCTAAAAAAGAACATTTATTTAAGTCAGATTAAAACTTTTCTTGAATGCATTAAAAGAATCGACAGTTACTTGAGACAGGAGTAGATTTTTCCAAGGGAACTACTCTTTTTGCAAAAGAAAATTTCCTTACATTAATTCGACTGTCTTCTACAGTCAATTTGAAGGGGTGACCACAGGTGGGCTGCAGGTTAAACTTAAAAAAATCATTGGCCTGCAAATTTTTTAAGCTATGCATAATTTTTAAAGCACTCATATAAATCAGTTTTGTCTCTTCGGTTTTTTAATTTTTCTAAACCTAGGTAATCCAGTCTTTGTTCATAACCAACAATAACAACTTGCATTTATAAAACAACCTCCTAGTGAAATTTTGTTACACTTTTTCCAAAATATTTATATCTTTTTGTAAATAAGAGTTCAAACTGCACTAGCGTACACCAGAATTTGGCTAAAGTAGAACTTATACTCTCTGACAAGATTATTTCTAGAGTTTGAATTGAATGTTCTAAAAATTAGTGATGTCACTCTCATTGCTTTTTTTCTGTGATTTCACAGTGTTCAGAGAATTTCATATCATGAGATATATAAACACCTAGGTCATGCACCAATTCTGTAGTTACAAGTACATTATTACCAAGTTTATATTTGCAAATTAACTCTTTACTATGGTTTCGAATATGCAGAACTTCACATTTAGGATATGATAATTGCAATTGCCAGTCTTGTGACCAGCTGTATATTCTATCTAAATCTTTTTGAAGTCTTAAGGTTCAAACGTGGTAGTCTTTGGATGAGAATTTTGCAAACAACTTTATATCATCTGCAAAGAGTCTAATTTGTGAGTACTTAACACAATTAACAATATCATTAATATAAATAAGAAAGAGAAATGGACCAAAACAGAAGCCTGAGGAACTGAACTTTTTACAGGAAATGATTTGGTTACTGAGTCATTAATTACAACTTTAATATCGCGCCCAACTAAAAATTCTTTTATCCATTTAAAAAATTTACCAGAAATACAATGTTTTTATAGCTTATATAACAATTTTTGATCTGACACGGTGTCAAAGGCCTTGGCAAAATCCAAGTATATGACATCGATTAGAAGTTTATCTTTTAGTGCCTGCGTCCACTCATTAAAAGTTTCCAACAGCTGTGTTATTGTAGAACTTTTTGCTTTAAAACTATGTTGAAACCTTGACAAAATGATATAGAAAAGACAAGAAGTTGTTCTTTGACAAGCTGTTCCATTAGTTTACAAGAAAAAGATGTAAGTGAAATTGGACGATAATTTTCTTTTAGGTTTTTGGTTCCTTTTTTAAACAGTAAGTTTAATAAAGATATTTTCCAATCAAGTGGTAGCTCTCCAAAATTAAAAGACATCTGAAAAATTATTGCCAAAGTTTCTGCAATAAGTTTAGCCAAGTCTTTTAAAAAAGTAAGATGGAAAACAGTCAAGTGTTCGAGACAATTGGTTTGGGAGCTTTTTTAGAGCTTTAAATACCTTTTTTGTGATAAATACCATGCTGTCCAACTTTCCAATATTTGGTGGATTAAAATTTGGTAAGGTATTGTCATCATCAGTAAAAACAGAAGCAAAATAATTTCCAAAAAGTTCAACTTTTTCAAAGTCTTCAGTTACAAAAGTCCCATCGTCTCTTTTAATTGGTGGGATAGTTTGTTTTGTTTTAATTTTAATATTAACAAATTTATAAAAAAATTTTAAATCCCCTGAATTTAAAATTTTTGTTTCTTTATAAGTGTTAAAATCTCTAACTTTATTTTTGTTGCTAATTTTTTGTACTCTGATCTTGATTTTTCATCAATATTACGCTTATGTCAAAGTTTTTTTTTCCTTTGATTTTGTAGTTTTCTTATGTGTATTGGATATTGTAAAAATTTTTTCTTGTTTGTAAAAATTTTTTTTTCCAGGGATATGTCTATTGATTTCTAACAACAAAATATCCTTGAATCTCTGCCAAACATTTTCTAGTGTGCCACATTCCTCAAATAAAATTTTCCATTTGATTGTAAATAAGTATAAACTTAGCAAGTCATAATCTGCTTTTAAAAAATCAGGTATGTAGTTTTGAATCTTATTTTTAGGACTGTCAAATATTTTAAGATTAATTTCCGATAAAATAGTGTCATGGTCTTATTGTGAAAAACTGGGCGCAACAGTGACATTATTGAAAATTTCTCTTTCGTTTGTGAACAAAAGATCCAGATAATTATTCTCACGAGTTGGTTGTGAAACAAGCTGATACATACCTAGCTCAATAAGAAACTCAAACCAATTATTTTCATTTTGCGTGTTTGAAGTTATTTTATCTGAAGACCAATTTACCTTGGGGAGATTGAAATCTCCACTTAAAACAATGGTTCCTACAAAATTTTCTGTTAAATTCCTGATTAGCTCAAATATTAGATTGTCTTTTTCTTTGCTAGTACTAGGTTCTCTATAAATACCAATGAATCTCAGTTTAGATGACTTTTGTAGAATAATATCAACCGCTACTAGTTCTATTGCATCATACTTTTCTTCCATTTCAACTACTCTAAAAATATTTTTAATTAATAGAACTACTCCACCTCCTTGCCTCCGCTGTCGATCCCTTCGATAAACATTAAATTCTCTATTTTTGATGATTATTTATTTATATTTATATATAATAATTATATTATATATCATTTTATTAGTAGTTGTTTCAGTGAGCCATGTTTCACAAATAAAGCAAATATCAACAGCACCATAAGGTAATCTCCTGAAATCAGAACATCAAGCTCGTCTAAGGAGTTAGCAAGGCTTCTTGCATTCATACACAAAATTTTTATACTAGCTACAATAATAATTAAGTCGCATAATATCCTATTTTGAAACCTTTAGGGGAGCCTTGAGTTGACAGTGATGTCGAACAAAAAGGGATCATCATCAGCAGAATACCGAAGCGAAACCTTTTTGTTCTGCTCTCTAAGCTCCCAAAGTTTGCCAAGCAACTCCTTTTGACAGACTCGCTGTTCCTAATTCAGTGACTGCCTTACATAAACTTTATCAAATTTAGTGACCTCCCTTAGTCGTCCTCCTGAACGTACAGCTCTATTTCTGATGTACTTATTAATAAATCTTATTTTCATGAGCCTGGGCCGGTCACCACCTTTTCCAATACGAAAAAACTCAACTGGATTCTGCTGAGTGACCTCTCCCGAATCGCACCTATCCAGAGTCTTTAATAACTCGGCCACATTCTCTCTTTCCTTTTCGTAGGAATCACTTTGCGGTAGGCCAGATACGACCAGCATCGTCTTATGTTCTCTTCGCACCTCCATGCGCTTAAAATAACTGTCAATCATCGGGAGCAGACGTTGCAATACTCTTTCACAGACAGAAGCCACCAACTCGGTATTTGACACTAGGAGCTCGTTCTCCTCCATCCTGGCGAACCTTTTCTCCAATCTGCCAACTTCTGCTGTAGGTCCACATTCTCTGCTTCCAGTCTGGCAATTTGATCATCCTTTGTTTCTCTCGGCATGTTGCATTGGATGACTCAATATTTAACGTAAGTGGGTAAAAACCTTATTTAACGTTTTTATAGTATAATTCAGTTAAAAATTATCAATTTTTAAAAATTTACACTTAAAAAAGCTAACTTGATTAAAAAAGCATAAAATTAAATTAAAATTTGTTCATTTTGCTCGAATTTGTAATGATTCCGCCTAACTTGCACATCATTATAAAATTTGCAGAAATTTGAGGCGGAGTCGGAGTCGGTGGAATTTAGTGTTTGCCCAATATTACGTTTATGCCAAAGTTTTTTTTTTGATTTTGTAGTTTTCTTATATGTATTGGATATTGTATAATTTTTTCTTATTTGTAAATAATTTTTTCCAGAGACATGTCTATTGATGGTTCCCGGAAATTTCGTCTTCTACAATACGTCTTTCAACATCTCGTCTTCTACAACTCGTCTTCGGAAAACTCGTCTTTTAAACATCTCGTCTTCGGAAAACTCGTCTTTTGGATGCGATTTTGTAAACGCATTTTTCAAAAGACAAGTTTCACCTACGTTTTGACTAAAACAATGTATTCAAAACCTTTTTTTACCTAAGCCTAAGCAAAAACCAAAAATCAAGCAAAATTTTTACCATGATAAACTTTTATAAAATGATTTATTCAAAAAACTGAGAACCTAAACCAAAAGCAAAACCTAAAAATCAAGCAAAACATTTCATGGTAAATTTGTATTTCATGATGCTTTTTGAACCGAAGAGTAAAAACCTTATTCTTTTTCCTAAGCCTAAGCAAAACCCAAAAATCAAAGAAAATTTTATCATTGAGTTGGAAACTCGCATTTTTGAAAGTACGTTTACAAAATCGCATCCAAAAGACGAGTTTTACGAAGACGAGATGTAGAAGACGAGATGTTGAAAGGAGATGTAGAAGACGAAATATCTCGACACCATATTAATTCCTAACAACAAAATATCCTTGAATTTTTGCAAAACATTTTCTGCTGTGCCACGTTCCTCAAATAAAATTTTCGAATTGATCATAATCTGCTATTAAGAAATTAGGGGCTCCACGTAATAATGCCAGCGTAAAAATTCCTTCGATATTTGACTTTCTAACAAATAACATTCTGGTAAAAATACCATCGGGTAATTTGACAATCTGACTGATTGAACTTCGGGCTTATTTTTCTTGAACCTAAACAAAACCTAAAAATTAAACTAAATTGATCGATAGTCAATTAGTCCGAATATGAAATTACCCGAAGGTATTTTTACCAGAATGTCATTTGTCGAAAGTTTTTTTACCGAAGGTATTTTTACGCGGGAATAATTACTGGAAACGTACCTAGCTCAATGATGGACCCCTATACTCCTAAGATTGGGGGAACTTAGATCCTGGAGTCCTTAGATCCTTGGCAGATGGCGTCAAAATTAAACAGCCTAAGCCTAAATCTAACCCTAAGCCTAAGCCTAGAAATCGGTCGGTGTCGGTGGACGGTGTCGGTGTACTTTCCAGTTTGCTTTGAAATGACGCCACTCAAAGGCAAGGATCTAAGGACTCCAGGATCTAAGTTCCCGTTACCACTATCAGGTTCCGAGCAATCTCCCAACAAAAAGGGTGAATCTCCCAACTGTGGAATCTCCCAACAGTTTGTGGAAAGTCCCAACAGAATCAAAAAATACGTTTGCAACAAACACCATTTTATTTTTTAGTCAATTAACACTATAATTAATAAAAATATAGCATTAAATTCTTTATTCAAAAAACTGAGTACCTAAGCCTAAGCAAAACCCAAAAATCAAGCAAAATTGTATTATGGTAAATTTGTATTTAATGATGCTTTTTAAACTGAAGAGTAAAAACTTTATTTTTTCCTAAGCCTAAGCAAAACCAAAAAATCAAAAAAAAAATTCTCATTGGGGTGGAAACTTGTATTTTTGAAAGTACGTTTACAAAATTGCATAATTCCATTTATCATTCATTTAATGCATTTATTTATTTTCGTTTGTTTAAAATTATCGTGTTTAACACCGGTTTTGCAAACGTATTTCTAATATTTGAACTGTTGGGAGATTCATCGATTTGTTGGGACTTTCCACGTTGGGACTTTCCTCAGTTGGGACTTTGCCCGATACCCACTATCATGGGCAAACACTAAATTCCACCGACTCCGACTCCGACTCCGCCTCAAATTTCTGCAAATTATAAATTGATGTGCAGGTTATGCGGAATTAACAGAATCTCGAACAAAATGAACCAATTTGAATGTTTTTTGAATTAATTTAGCTCTTTTTACGTGTATTTTTTTAGAAATTAATAATTTTTAACTGCACTAAACTTTAAAAAACATTAAATTAAGTTTAAAAACCATAAAATTACCAAATTTAAAAAGGAATATAATTAATTAATCTCGAGAAACGGATACTTCGAATTATTGATAAACTTCCAATCTAGTACAAGAACATGGTTTAGATTCTTGCTCTGATCTGTTTGATAAAGGATTTTTTATGTGAATATAGGGTTTGGTTAAGGGTTAAGCTTTACGGTTTTTTTTTGTTTTATGTTAGAAAATTTTGCAGAAAAAAATTTAAGACACATTATTTTTTCTAAGCCTAAGCGGAAACTAAAAACTAAGATAAAATTCTAAAAAAAGTTTAAAAGCTATTGAAATTCCGAATAGTTTACTGCTTAAATAAAACAAAATATTTATTTCGGAAAATATTATGCTGAAAATATTCTTTCTAGACACCAAAAGGTTTTAAAAGTATTGTTAAAAGCTTTAATAACATTTACAACTCAAAATTTGACTAATTTCTGCGATATATTGCACGAAAAATACGTAATTTAATCGTAACACTGACAAAATTTGAATAATGTTAAAACTACAGGCTAACGGTAATTCCCATGGACCATGGACCAACATGGACCATGCCCACGAGGGGTGAAAGACTCATTTTAACATTACAAAACAATATAAAGTTGTTAGTGCACCTCAGGCTTAGGTTTAGGCTTAGGCTTAACTTCTTTCTAAGCCTAAGCCTAAGCCGTTTAAAAGTTAAAACTAACAACTTTATATTGTTTTGTATTGTTAAAGGGAGTCTGTCACCCCTCATGGGCATGGTCCATGTTGGTTCATGGTCCATGGGAATTACCGTTAGCCAAACTACGGTAAATTACGGTAGATTTTGGACGGAGTCGGAGTCGGAGGGCTAACAGGAGAAAACTCCTACGCCTTCCTAAGCCTAAGCAAAGCTTAAACACAACCTAAACTTTCTTCGCGCAGCTATTTGTTTAAGCTTAGGTTGTTTTTAAGGCTTTGCTTAGGCTTAGGAACGCATAGCCTTAAGCTTAAAAAAGGTTATTTCACTCCGTTATGTAACTCTGCTGCGGAGTCAGCTGCGGAGTTTTCTCCTGTTAGCTGAGTCGGAGTCGGTGGAATTTAGTGTTTGCCCTATCATGGAGTATAGGGGTCCATGGTTTTTTTTAATGATCACCGCGAACGAAAGTATAAAATATAAAAAAAAACAAAACAAAACAAACGATTGAATCAACGAAAGGAAGCAAAAAGTGACAAATTAACTAGAATTTGTTACTTAAATCGTTTTAATATGATTTTATAAAATCAAATAGGGTATAGTGAAGTGGAAAAATGGGAAGATACAGTGAACTTTTTCAATTGGAACCAGATCCATTTGACGTTTCAAAAAAACCAGAAACTCCTTTAGAAGATTGCGGCAAAACTGTCCGAATTTGTCTTTTTCGAGACGTTAAAAATGCATCAGAATTAAAAGCACTTCTTCGAGAAAACGAAATTGATTGTAGTCTTATTAGAGCCGAAGTGGTAAGTTGATTTCATTTCAGAGAAGAATTTTTTGAAGTTCGCAGGATGAAGTTTCAAATTAGAAAGCGTTAATGGTATAAGTCCCATACGTGTACCAATTATTGAATTGACTGATTGAAAAGTGAAATATGAATGTGAAACATGGTATGATTCCCATACGCGTCCCAAAATTCGATTTGACCGACCCTAATGTAAAATACACTTATAAAACATCTTTATACCCTAAATTAGACCCGTAGACTTGATTTTTGTGGTTATTTTTGAGATTTGAGCTTTTGATTAGAAGTTATAAGCCGATTTATACCCAAAAATTGCCCTATTTTGGCATGTACAATTTATTTTATTAAATTTTTTTATTAAGCCTTTAATCAAATTAATATTATTTTTTTCGTATAACCAAAATGTCTTGCAAATACAAATATACTTTTATTTTTTTCATGATAACAACCAATTTTTTATAATAATCGTTCAAATGCGCATAAAATTTTAGTTGTGAAAAAATTCACATTTTTGAAAAACAACTTATTTTAATAAAAATCAATTATATTACAAATTTGTTTGATTTTTAGGTTTTGCTTAGGCTTAGAAAAAAAAATCGGTGAAAAACTAAGTTTAAATTAGCGTTTAAAGCCAAAAAAATTTTGTTGTTCATGTTTTTGGTGGTCCATGTTGATGTAAGTTTTGAATTTTAACTTTTTTTGAAAATTTTAAAGTTCTTCAGTCTTTTAGCATTGTTAAAACATAGTTTTTAATTTAATTTGTGCTTTTACAATTTTTTTTTTATTAACATCATAAATTGAATATGCTGATAAAGGTCATTTTGGGTATAAATTAGTTCATAACTCTTTTTCATAAGGCCAAATCTTAAAAATAACTATCAAAACGAAGTCTGCGTGTTCGATTTAGTGTACAAAGATGTTTTATATGTGTATTTTACTTTAGAATCGGTCAAATCGAATTTTGGGACGCGTATGGGAATCGTACCGTGAAACATTTCTATACCCCAAATCGGACTCATAAATCTCAATTTTAAGGTTATTTTTAAGTCTTCTGTAAAAAGTTGTAACCTTATTTAAGCCCAAAAATTGCCTATTTTTGGTTTTATATTGCTAAAAGTCTAAAGAATCGAAAAATATCTAAAAAATTTAAAAATTCGTTAGTCACCAAAAACATGGGCAACAATTTTTCGTTTAGCTTTATAAGCTAATTTAAACTTATTTTTGCGGTAAAAGTGCAGTATAACACCTCCACAACGTTCACTAAAATTTTGCACAGAAATGTTATTAATAGTGCCGCATCTGATTATCACCATAATAATTGGCGCTTGATAGCCGTTCTCGAGATATTAAAGGGGGAGTTCATAATCTCAGACCTGTGCACTGCCCCCCCCCCGGGGTTGAAACGGGGGGGGGCGAATAAAACGGGGGGGGGCAATTGAAGCGGGGGGGGAGCGGGGGGAGGAAAAGAAAAAAAGAGAAAAGAAGAGAGGAAAAAGAAGGGAAAAGGGAAAAAAGGGACAAAAAAGCGGAAATAAGGTAAAAATAGGTCTAAAATGGCTTAAAATACATTGAAATAGGCTAAAAACTGCAAAAAATTCGCGATGATGGCGTCATCATAGGTCAAAAATGGCATGTTTATTTTTAGGGTACTTTTTCATTTTTTGGCGGGGGGGCATATCCTCCAATAAAACGGGGGGGGGCATTTTCAGACCGTGCACAGGTCTGTAATCTCACACACAAAATTGCGATTTTTAACAATTTTTGACCATGGTTTTAGAAGGAAGTTTTTTTAAAATATGGATTTTTAAGAACACATTTAAACTTTGGACTTGTCTGCAGTTTTTTGTTTTAAAGTTTATTACAAACTCATGGACATCTCAGTATGGAAAGAAAACTACCATACTTCTATAAACATTGAAAAATTAATTTTAAAATTCTACTTAATGCAACAATTGAACTTTTGCATATAAATCTATGTTATTCATGGTGCCGAATCTGAATATAACCCTGATAATTAGCGTTTAATAGCCATTTTCGAGATATCAAAGGGGGAGTTCGAAATTCCCCATACAATTACAACAATGCGATTTTTACCGATTTTTGACCATAGCTTTAAAAAATTTTTTTCTAAGCCTAAGCAAAACCTAAGACCCCACCTGACCCCCCTCTAATTTTCAAAATCTTCCACCCCGGGTCGACCCCCCCCCCTAGTAATCTAGGGGGGCTCGACCCCCCCTAGGATCCCCCCTAGATTTTGAAATGTCAGTTACCCGGGGTAAACACCCCCTCCCCCAGCTTTTTGACTGTGTTCATCTATGCTCAGGAGAAAAAAAGGTAAATACACCCCCGTTACTCTCCGTTTAGGGAATCAGTTTTTTAGAAGGGAAGAGGTTTGTCCCAAAAACCTCCTTTTTAGTAATGAAATCTTATTTTGGCGGAGAGACATCTGGGGTACCTTTTCTACTTCAAGGGGAGGATGCTTTTCTGGTGCAGGTACTAAACGTGTACCAATAATCGATTAGAAATTTCCACGCTACAAATACTAAAGAAAAACATGTTTATAGGTCAATTTTGACCTGAAGATCTCGTTTTTAAACTTTGAAAAATTATTGAAACACGATTTTTGATAATATAATATGGTAAAATATAGGCAAAAAATGACAATATTTTGGGTACACAATTTTTACTGTTAAAAAAATTTTAATTAACCATTAAATTAAAATAAAAAACTTTGTTTTAGCATTGCTGGAAGTCCGGAGAATTTAAAAATTAAACTAAATTGATCGATAGTCAATTAGTCCGAATATGAAATTACCCGATGGTATTTTTACCAGAATGTCATTTGTCGAAAGTTTTTTTACCGAAGGTATTTTTACGCGGGAGTAATTACTGGAAACGTACCTAGCTCAATGATGGACCCTGCTATTCCTAAGATTGGGGGAACTTAGATCCTGGAGTCCTTAGATCCTTGGCAGATGGCGTCAAAATTAAACAGGCTAAGCCTAAATTTAAGCCTAAGCCTAGAAATCGGTGGGTATCGGTAGACGGTGTCGGTGTACTTTCCAGTTTGCTTCGAAATGACGGCACTCAAAGGCAAGGATCTAAAGACTCCAGGATCTAAGTTCCCGTTACCCCTGCCTTTGAGGTTCCGAGCAATCTCCCAACAAAAAGGGTGAATCTCCATACTGTGGAATCTCCCAACAGTTTGTGGAAAGTCCCAACAGAATCAAAAAATACGTTTGCAACAAACACCATTTTATTTTTTACTCAATTAACACTATAATTAATAAAAATATAGCATTAAATTCTTTATTCAAAAAACTGAGTACCTAAGCCTAAGCAAAACACAAAAATCAAGCAAAATTGTATTATG
>JASAMX010027884.1:0-30280 GCA_030248175.1 Microlaimidae sp. YZB2_3 | reverse complement strand
TCGCAACCCCCCCTAAATGGGACCTTTTTAAATGGGATCCCATTTAAATGGGACCTATGAATAAAAAAAAATTACAACAATTTTTTTTATAAATACGCATCATTTTATATTGTTTTTACTTGAGCGGCAGTCTTGTGTGCGCAATTAAAAAAATGGTTTTTAAGCGCATCATTTTTTATTGTTTTCCGGTGAACGGCGGTCAGATATGCGTAAATAGATGTTTTTTAATTACGCACCATATTGATTTTTTATTTTTACAAGACAGTAAAATGACAAAATACAGAATTACAAAACAAAATACAAACAGAAAATATAAGTGTTTGTCATTGAAAAACAGAACATTAATGAAAGTTTTTAGCAAAAAAAATCACTTACAAACAATCAACACAAAGTGCATAAATAACTTTTATTCGTTTTTTAAATAACCTAAAAATGATACCCGGCTTAAAAAACTGTTTTTAAAACAATGCAAAATATTCGTTTTATTCTTTAATTGAGTCAATATTGCAATTCATTCAGGTCAGTTAGGTTTATATTTCCTATAAGAAAATCTCAGAAGTAATTGTATCTAAGATTTTATTTTTATTGTTTTTTAATCAAATATTCACCTTTTTTCTTGTTTAGTTTCAGAGAGGAACACATCTAATAAAAACTCTCAAAAAAAAACTATTAGTGGCTAACAAATATGTCACATGTACAGTACTTTCAAAGAAGACACAATACCAGCAAAAACGTTTTTGCTCAAATGCTCTAAAGTGCTTATTCTTACAAGGAATTTGACAAAACTTCTTCCTGCCAATTTGCTACCCCACTTTTTACAACCCCTTTTCTGAGCAGGAGCAAATTAGTCCTGGCGCCGCACCAACCATTATTAGAGAACGTGGGTAAATTTTGAAATTCATGTTCATATTCTTACTCTTCTTTATTTTATTCTTAGTATTATATTAACGTTCATATTTTAAAATCGATATTACTCAATCGCAATTGGTTGATCAAAATAATGTGGGCTCATTGGAATGAAGAAAAAAGAAAGCAACTTTCTTAAGAGCCACTTTCATTAAGGTCCCTGTTATTGATTTATTGATCAAAAAATAAATTAGCAAAATATATAAAAAAATGTTCTTCCTGCCCAATAAAGCCTTCCAGCAACAACAAAAAGTCTACAGTCTCAACAAACAGCAGACAGCCCGATAGCTGGCCTCAGTTGGTTTATTTTTTCAGGGCCGATCTAGTTCTATAAAGCGTCAGGAATTAAAAAAATAAAAACGAATTTTTGTTCTGTGTTTTTAGAACTGCTTAAAAACATTAATGGTACGTGTGGTGAGAGCTCCACAAAGCGACAAATTTTGGGACAACGGTTTAATCATTATTAGATAATATAGATTGGAAATTCAATTGTCATCCAATTTATTCTCTGTTTCCTCCTCATTCTCTTTTTTTTCTCTTCATTTTTTTGTTTATATTATTCCCATTCCCAGTTTTTTTAAAAATTGAGCCAATAAGCCACTCATAATGGCCCAAATTCTTTCTTGCTTTTTACTTTACAGATATTCTAAACCGTGTTTGTATTGTTGCCCCAACTGAATCTGATTTTCAAAACTTAAGCAGGAAAAGACTTAACATATACCCTGACGATATAGATTTACATTTACCGTTTTAACTATAAAAATGAATGTACAATGTCGGCAAAGTTTTGAACATATAGTTTAAACATACGTATGTACCTATGTACATACGTTTAAACATATGTAGCTTACGGTCCGGAGAATGTCATAAAGAGGTTGAAATTTAGAAAAAAATTTGCATGGACATCTTTAGCCTGGACAAAACATTTTCACAAAAAGGGGAAACCTATGGATTTTGGAAAGTGAAAATTTTTTGTCTTTGAATCGGCTCGAACTTATTGATAAGAATAATTATCCAATATAAAACCAAAATGTCATGTTTTTTGGTAAGATTAACATGGACATCTTAATGCTGGACAACGTTTTTTCACTAAAAAGAGGAACGACCTTCCTCCCCAACCAGCAAAAGGATTGGGCTAAATGAGATATCATTGCAAAGTTTACAGACAGGGGAATGTCACAAAGGGGTTGAATTTTAAAAAAATTGCATGGACATCTTTTGGTTGGACAACACATTTTCACAAAAACAGGGCCCTATGGACTTTGAAAGTGGAAAAAATTTTTATCTTCAAATTGGCTCAAACTTATTGGTAAGAGTAATTCGCCAGTGTGAAACCAGAATATCATGTTTTTGGAAAAATGAAAATGGACATCTTTATGCTGGACAACGTTTTTTTACTAAAAAGAGGAATGACCTTTCTCCTTAACCCCAAAAAAGATTGGGCTAAATAAGATATTATTGCAAAGCTTGAATTTCAAGGAATGTCATAAAAGGGTTGAATTTTTCAAAAAATAAATAACAAGGGCATCTTTATGCTGGACAACGCATTTTCACCAAAAGGGAGGACCCTTCTCCTCAACCACAAAACGGATTGGGCTAAATGAGGTATCATTGCAAAGCTTACAGTCTGGAGAATGTCATAAATGGGTTAAAATTTTTAAATTAGTTAAAAATTAACACGGACATCTTTATGCTGGACAACATATTTTCACCAAAAGAGGGAAAGACCTTTCTCCCCAGCTAAAATTAGAGTGGGTAACTGAGGTATCACTGTAAAGCTTACAGTCACGGGAACGGCATAAAAGGGTTGAATTTAAAAAAAAATTAGTAAATGAATATAAAAAATGCGGGAAAAATTATTTGTCAGCCGTGTTAGGTCAAAAAGCTATTGATTTTCATTTTATGAAGCATTTGAGCAAAAACGTTTTTGCTGGTATTGTGTCTTCTTTGAAAGTACTGTTCATGTGACATATTTGTTAGCCACTAATAGTTTTTTTTTGAGAGTTTTTATTAGATGTGTTCCTCTCTGAAACTAAACAAGAAAAAAGGTGAATATTTGATTAAAAAACAATAAAAATAAAATCTTAGATACAATTACTTCTGAGATTTTCTTATAGGAAATATAAACCTAACTGACCTGAATGAATTGCAATATTGACTCAATTAAAGAATAAAACGAATATTTTGCATTGTTTTAAAAACAGTTTTTTAAGCCGGGTATCATTTTTAGGTTATTTAAAAAACGAATAAAAGTTATTTATGCACTTTGTGTTGATTGTTTGTAAGTGATTTTTTTTTGCTAAAAACTTTCATTAATGTTCTGTTTTTCAATGACAAACACTTATATTTTCTGTTTGTATTTTTGTTTTGTAATTCTGTATTTTGTCATTTTACTGTCTTGTAAAAATAAAAAAATCAATATGGTGCGTAATTAAAAAACATCTATTTACGCATATCTGACCGCCGTTCACAGGAAAACAATAAAAAATGATGCGCTTAAAAACCATTTTTTTTAATTGCGCACACAAGACTGCCGCTCAAGTAAAAACAATATAAAATGATGCGTATTTATAAAAAAAATTGTTGTAATTTTTTTTTATTCATAGGTCCCATTTAAATGGGATCCCATTTAAATAGGTCCCATTTAAATGGGATCCCATTTAAATGGGATCCCATTTAAATAGGTCCCATTTAAATGGGATCCCATTTGAATGGGATCCCATTTAAATAGGTCCCATTTAAATGGGATCCCATTTAAATGGGATCCCATTTAAATAAGTCCCATTTAAATGGGACCTATTTAAATGGGATCCCATTTAAATGGGACTTATTTAAATGGGATCCCATTTAAATGGGACCAAAATCGAAAGGTCCCATTTAAATGGGACCAGGTCCCATTTAAATGGGACCTTTTTTTACAAGCAGTTTGTTCTAAGTGTCTCATTTTTCTTTTATTATATATTTTTGCTATAATAATTTGCTTGCTTTCGTTTGTAGGACAAATATCAGGAACTAAAATTCTATTTGGGTGTAAGAAAAAATATAAAAACAGGAATATAAAGTACACAAAACCGATTGAGAAAATTGCGTATCAGTAAATTTTAATAAAGAATTAAATACGAAAATTTCAAAATTTTTGAGACTATTTATACCAATTTTTAAAAGTATTCGGCGTAATTTGATGTCATTGCTCCTCTATATAGCAAGTTCGTAGCAGCAAGAATATATAACACAAGAGAATTTTTGACTGTATACTAAATTTTTGACCAAAATTTTGCGAGAAAACTCGCACTTTCGAATTCATGTGCGACTTTTTTTGCACATGTATATGATATGCACATGACTTTTTTCGACTCTTGTGTTATATATTCTTGGTAGCAGTAATAATTTTGAAATGTTTTACAAGTTTCTAAAGTTCCGGATTAAATTTTATATTTACAGTGTAGGTGGTCAGGATAACTAAAGGTAAACCCAACGTGGCTGCAACAGTTGTTTGTTGGATTAAAACATTTCCCCATTAAGTAACCACTCAAATCCCGAAAATCTGACGTCACTTTATCAAACAAATACTCCGTATTAAATCCAATCTAATTGGCTGATAAAGTGACGTCAAATTCTCGTGCTTTAAATGGTTACTTACTGGGGGGCATTTTTCTAATCCAACGAACAACTGTTGCAGCCACGTTTGGCTTACCTTTAGTCATTTGCAGCTGTTTAAAAATCTATGAAGAATTTAAATAGACATACAGTTGTTTATACCTTTGATATGTTTATTACCTTTAAACTAAGCGTAGTAGCCGTTTTCCATTGAATCTGAATTCCTATCTAATACCATAGCTAAATGTTTGTTACGCTCCTTATAAGTGAAAAATGTCCAGTATACAGATGTCATATTGATCTTTTAAAAAATATAATGTTCTGGCTTTCCATTATCTAATAACCTTAGCACTAGGTTTAAACCAATTCAGAGAAAAACATTTTTTAACTTCCAAATCCATAGGGTTCTTTTTTAATGAGAATTATTTGTACAATATAAAAATGTCCACTTTAGTTTTTTTAGCTTCAACCTAAGACATTTTCCAAAGGTAAGCTTTTCAATGGTATATCATTTGGCCCAATCTGTTGAATGGTTTGGAAGGAGGTTCCATCCTTTTTTTAGTAAAAACGTGATGTTCAGTTTAAAGTTGTCTATGTCAAAATTTTCAAAAATAAAATATTCTGTCTTTACATTGACTAATAACCCATCAATCAGCATAAAGTTGTCCATGTTAACCTTTTCAAAAAAACATGATAATGTTATTTTATTTTGACTAATAACCCCTACCAATAAAGTCAAATAAAAGACAAAAATGTTTTAAACTTTCAAAATTTATATGGTCCTGTTTTAGTAAAAATACATTTTCCATCTTAAAGATGTTTATGTAAATTTTTTCATAATTTTAACATATTGAATATATTTTCTGGGCTATAAGCTTTCCAATTATATCTCATTCAAATTAATCCGTTAAGTAGTTGGGAAGAAGTTAGGAAAAGCATACACACACCGGCGCGAGAGCTCGCACGCACGCACTCCCTTATTACAGTAACTCAAGCACGCACACACGCACGGACGCACGTATAATGAATATATTTTACTATATTTAGAATTAGTTGTATAATAAGGTAATTAATTGAAAATCTCTTTTAATTATTTATCTAATGCTGCTATGTAAATAGTATAATTGAATAAATCTAAAGATAAATTCTATCAGGATGAAAATAGATGAGTGGTAAAGTAACCACTCGTTTTTTGAGAAAATATCACGTGTAGAGAAACACATGACGCAACCAAATAATAATTGGTTACATAACCGCTGAAAACTTTTTTTTAATTTTTCTCACTCACGGGTTTATTGTTTATTTCTTCCTGGCGGAGAGCGGTTACGCCCTTAATTTCAGCCTGGAAGACTTCAGCTTTCGCATTTTTACCGCGTCATTTCTTCTGAAAAACTTTGCTAAAAATGTAAATAATTTTATATAGCAAGCATTACAAAAAGTGCATTGAAAACTTACGAAAATGAGTTTCTTAGGACAGTTTGCATCTCGACTCCTTCTCTAAGATTGTTTAAAAGAATATTAGTAGTGGCTCAATTTAGTGCTTAGCGTTTAAGCCTTGGAGTCACATTCTAAATTAATCCATGTTTTGTTTAGGGACCGCGATTCGTTCCTATTACTGTTAGGATTTTTTTTTGTTGTTGGATGATTTTTAGAATAAAACTTTGATTGATTGATTGATTAATTAATCAAAAAAAAATCCATTCATGAATCGGAATGGATAATTTTGATAGCTTATTTCAACAATGATAACATCACCAATTTGTCCAAATTACTTTTGACAAAAACAGTATATAGTTTTAAAAATTGTAAACGTGTTTATAGTCAAAAAGGTTACTTATTTCTTAAATTCTAATTATAACCTTTTAATTTTTCTGTTCAAACGCAATTGGACATGATATTTAGCTTTGTTTCCCGTTTTAACTTAAAAGACCGCTTCATTTATATGAAATCATTAACATCCATTAATGTAACTTTATTTAATCTTAAGATTAAAAATAAATAATTCTAGCGAAAATTTAAATATGAAAAACTACGTCGTTTATTGTAATTAATAAAAGAAATAAAAGTGTTAAAAGATTAAAGTTGCTAAAAATAGAACAACTCAAGTTTATTAATTTCTAAAGATTTTAGTTCTAATAATATTTAATAATTAAATATTTTACATTATTTTCCTTTAAAAATAGAAAAAAACAAAGTTTTTGTAGCAAAAGAAGTTCACCTTTCGGTCTATTATGTAAAAGCCAAGTTAGGGTAAAGCACAGTTAAATCTACAATATTCTTAGTCCAAAATGTCCATAGGGCACAAATTAAATCTCCAGTGTTAAGCGAGCTGTGGGAAAGCGGCGACTCGACTTGTAAACCGGTCGGGCCAGGGTGTGTTAACTCGGGCCAGCTATGGCCGAGATTTTAGCTTGTTTGCTTGGCCGAGATAATCCAAGTTTTTATTACTAACGAGCCGGGCCGACCCAAAAAAAAAACTTCGCAGGAATACGGTATTCAGAAAGGTACCAGAATACGGTATTCAGAAAGGTACCAGAATACGGTATTCAGAAAGGTACCAGAATACGGTATTCAGAAAGGTACCAGAATACGGTATTCAGAAAGGTACCAGAATACGGTATTCAGAAAGGTACCAGAATACGGTATTCAGAAAGGTACCAGAATACCAGAAAGGTAGTCCGCTGTATTCAGAAACCTACCAGCATACGAAGCAAATTTCTCCTTGTCGGTTTTTTTTTCATTGATCAGCGATATTAAAACAAAGAAATATTCTAAATGTGTAAAGAAAATGGTATTTTAAACTCTAAAAAAATTGATCGAATGTTGGTAAGTTTCTAAATACATTGCTTTGCTTGGAGCTCTACCCATTCAATGCAACTTTATTTATGTTGTCAATGTTTGTTTCAATATAATAGAAACACATTAAGAGAGCGCACTTTGAAGTGCGTGCATTATTTAATGTTTGGTTTGTTAGAAACAATCATCAGTAGACAAAAAACACTACAACAAAAGTTATATTAGATTATTTGCTACAATAATAATTCTGAGAAGGAAGTGTCTGGGGAGAAATTAATATACGTAAACAATATATTTTAATAAATTAATACTATAACATCAGCCAATAAACCAATTCAAAAACAAAAGTTTTTTAACTTACAAAATCCATTGAGTCTCTTTTTTGGTAAAAATGCGTTATTAAGCATAAAATCTATTATGTCATTTTTTACAAAATTTCAATCTACTTACGACATTAGCCGAACTTTCCAACAATCCAACGATGCCTCATTTAGCTTCATTCGTTTTGTAGTTGAGGAGGAGACACAAACATATTAAAATACACACACACATGCGGGCGCACACACACACACACACACACACACACACACACACACAAACATACACACACACACACACACACACACACACACACACACACACACACACACACACACACACACACACACACACACACACACACACACACACACACACACACACACACACACACACACACACACACACACACACACACACACACACACACACACACACACACAGCACACACGCACGCACGCACGCACGTATGCACGCGTGCACGCACACACGCACACACACACACATACAAACACACACACACACACACACAGACACACAAACACACACACAAACACACACACACACGCACGCCCGCACGCACGCATGCCACGCATACACACACATACAAACACACACACACACACATACAAACACACACACACACACACACACAAACACACATTAAAACGACGTCACATCAAAACGTTTTAAGATATATACAATAAACGTTTTAACGACAGTTTTTTTTTTTGTCGGCATTATAAGAGTTTGTTTTCTACTAAAACAAAGTATATAATTTTGTGTATTTGTTATTTATATTTGTTAATTAATGTTTCTTGTTAAAATTCTTGTTATTTTGATACCTTTTAGGTTATATTGTATTTAAGAACTCGTTCGATAGTAATAGTAATTTAGTATAACATTAATTTGAATAATAATAGTTTTAATTTTAATAATATAGTCTAATAGAATTTATTGTATTAATATTTAATTTATTTTATTGCATTCAGACGGACAAGACAATTGGACTGTTAAATACGCATTACCTACTTACCGGAGAGGCGCCGATTAGTAATGACCGCAGAAATTCTCTCCAATTTTTTTTTTATATAAATAAGTTTCTTTTTATTTTGCGCCTTTATTGATTCGGAAACTTGGTATCAGAAAACACATGCAGATTAAATTAAAATACAAGAAAAGTTTTGGCCCTACTGGATTTGAATCCACATCTGTCAATAATCCAATTTTTCGACTTGCAGAATACGACTGAAAGATTTAATATAAGATTTCTAATAAGAAGTGCTTACGCAAATATCAGTTGTTTAAGCTATTATATCTGTCAGAGTCCAGTTTGTTTTACTTCAACTTTTACTCTGCAGTCAGTTAATTCAGGGCTCGTTACTTATTAAACCTGTCAGACTTCAGTGTGGCTATATACACTAACTTTAACTTTTACTCTACAGCCAGTTATTTCAGTACCATTTCGCTAATAGATCTGTCAAAATTCAGTTTGCTCCTACTAAGTGCAAATTTTACTCTGCATTTAGCCAATTCAACGTCTGTTGATATTCAGCTAAGAGACAATGTATATGTAACTGCCAAAAAAAACAAACCATTCTTGATGAGAACAAATCGATATTTCTGTGGAAAACTTGGATAATGGCCAACTCGGTAATAGTTTTTTCTGTTTAAACCTTTAATAATTTCGTCTCTCAAGGTGTAGGTAGCTTACACTGTAATCGTCATTATTTACAAATAATACAAAATAGTGTTCCCAAAACTTATAATAGTATGAGTAACTTTAAATAAAAAATGTTTCTTTATAAAAATTAAGTTTTAAAAGCTTTAAAACCAGTCTCAAATAATAATTTTGTAGGAAATGAGCTGGATATAACGTAGAAAAAAATATTTTTGGGCGTAGTGCAACCAGACGGAAGGATTTACAAAAATACTAAAGGTAAACCCAACGTGGCCGTGGCTGCAACTGTTGTTCGTTGGATTAAAAAATGTCCCCCATTAAATAACCACTTAAATAACGAGAATCTGACGTCACTTTATCAAAAAATACTCTGTATTAAATCCAGTCTACGATTGGCTGATAAAGTAACGTTAGATTCTCGTGATTTGAATGGTTACTTAATGGTGGGCATTTTTTAATTTAACGAACAACAGTTGCAGCCAGGTTGGTTTTACCTTTAGGTAAAAATAAATAACAAAATAAAATTTTATTTTGTTTTCTTGAATTTGCTGACGGTGAACCACGAAAAAAATTTTGTCTGGCTTACCCTTATCAGAGAAGAAAAACAAATATATTATCAATAATTACTTAATAACAACAAAAAATCTGTACTACATAGCAAAGAAAACATATCACATTAATTTATGTAATGCTATTGATTTTTTTTCCAATATTTTTTATAGCGGTAATAATTTATAATTAAAGAAGACCTCTAGCTGGTTTATTTACTCATATAAAAAAATCTAAAAGCTATGTAGTAACTAATCAATTTAAACTATTTATTGTCATTAAAATAAATCAATCAAACTTGATTCTCTAATTCTAATAAATTCTGATAAGTGACACAAAACTGCTTTGATTTGACTAATTTCTACATGACCCTCCTATTTCTCTTCCCTGATTAAATAAACCAGCTACGTTTGCTTTGCATTTAGGTGGTTTGTTTTGAAAACAAAATTTGTGGTTGCCGCTTTTCTGCTTGTGTTCATGAAATTTGGTCGGTATTATAGATACTTCTTAGTTTGTTTACATCTTAAGACAAAAAACAACTGTTTTTTGTGCCTGGTACCTACCTATAAAACTTAAATAATATAATATAAAAAGTTTAAAACGATATTTATAATATAAAAAATATAAAAATAATGTAAATACTATAATATATAAACAATATAATATATAAATAATATAAAAAAGTAAAATATAAAATTTTGCCTTTTGAAACCGCCTTCCAGATTGCTTATACTATAACACATTAGATAACTTCTCTTCCGCGTTCACTGAACTGAAAACTTTTGCTTAAAAGTCGGAATACTTAAAGTTAGCCAAAAACATAAAATCACTGTATCACGCACTTTATAATGTACGTCGTTGAGGTCGAGGTTGTAGCACAGTGGCAGATCCTACGTTTTGCATACTGAAGGTCCTTGGATCACGTCCCAACTGAGACAAACAACATTGTGATAATGTTAATATTTGTTAATATTGTTACATGTAGTTTTTGATTGCATAGTTGAATTGAATTGAAAGCCTTTATTAATATTTCTACACAATTATAGTATTTTGAATTATAACATTAAAATAGAAGAAATCCAAAAAAGTTTAATGCACAAATATTCATAAATCATACAATACATCCAATAATAAAATACATAATGTTAATAAAAAACATACACAAAATACTATGTTGGAAATAAATAAAGGAAAGGAAACACAGAACCCGGAGGCTACTTAAATTTACTTTTCAAATTTCGTAAAATTACTGAAAGAAAAAAGTTTTAATCATTTTTTAAAAGTTTTTAATGAATTTGCGTTTACAATATTACAAAATTACAATACACTCAGATAAAACATTACAATACCTTGCCACTCTCAAAGGAAAAGAATAAAATAATATATATTTCTTAGCTTTAAGTATTTTTAGCTTATAATAATAATCATTTTTACCCAAACACTCTCCCCGGGTAAAAAGGTCAGAAAAATCTATATCACTTATTTTGTTTATAATTGAGTAGCACAATGAAAGGTCAAATTGTATTCTCCGTTCTTCAAGAGATTGAAGATTTAAAAAGTTTATTTGCTCAATATAACTAAAGCTAAAGTCTTCCAGGCTGAAATTAAGGGTGTAACCGCTCTCTGCCAGGAAAAAATAAACAATAAACCTGAGAAAAATTAAAAAAAAAGTTTTCAGCGGTTATGTAACCAATTATTATTTATTGCGTCATGTGTTTCTCTGCACGTGATATTTTTTCAAAAAACGAGTGGTTACTTTACCACTTATCTATTTTCACCCAGATAGAATTTATCTTTAGATATTTGACTTAAGCCACATTTTAAATATAATGTAAAATAGCGCTGGATTTTTTCAATACAATCAATATCCTTCAAAAAATATGGCGACCACACAGGAGTGCAGTACTCAATTGTGGTCTAACAAAGCTGTTATATGCTAAAAGTAATGCATTTACGTTTTTTTTTTTGTTTGGAAACATTTAAAAATCATGTTAATTAATTTATATGCTTTTTTGAAATCTTTTTGCAATGATCAGATGATTTCAAAAAACTACTAATTAAAACACCTAGGGTAACTGACTTAATTTCGGCCACCTTTTTTTATTTTTTTGAATAAGTTTTTTCTGGCTTTTTCAATCAAGCCAAAATTTGGCCTAAAAATCAAACAATAGCTATATTTGTTATTTCAGTGCAAAATTTGAATATTTCTGTTACACTTAAAAATCAGTGAAGGTTTAAACTTTTTTTTAAAAGTGGCCGAATTTAAGGCGCGTGCCATTTATTTCGGCCACCTACAAAAAACTGGCCATAACTATTGCTTAAACGAACAATAAAAATTTCTAAACGTTGCAAATTTACCCTTAGGTATTGTTCTTGGTACATATAACTTAATTTTTCCCGTTTGCGAACTTTAATAGTTATTAGCAAGACTTTTAATAATTATGTCAAAACCTTCAAAAACTTGTATTTTTTGTTCAATATTTTATTTTTGGCTTAAAAAACGTCAAAGTCAAAGAGCGAAAAAAAATCTTTATAAATACGGTAGTACAATGATATTTAAAAACAGCAAAAAACGCAGGTTCTTTCACCTAAATTTTAAGGTGGCCGAAATTAACGGAATCTTAAAATGCGCAGTTAGTTAAACGCATTGCAAAATAATTTTGAAGAAAATATCAAAACATGAAAATTAACAATTTTGAGCCTTAAATAGAAGATATTTTAAGGTTATATATTGCTTCCTTCTAAATTTAATGCAGTTTAAACACAAAGCAAAAATTAAGAAAATCATAAAAAATTAACTTTTTTATGAAAATGTTGATAATGTAGAATAATAAATATAAAAAACTTTTGCAAAAACACTTTATTCAACATTAATCCAGTTACCTTTGTGCTAGTTCTTTTGTGTTTTAAAAATAAGCCAATTTTCTAACACCCTAAATTGGTGGCCGAAATTAAGGCGTGGCCGAAATTAAGTCAGTTACCCTAAATCTCGAACTTCTGAATCGGAATTTATTTCTTTTCCGTTAATAAAAACATGGGTTTTGAAATTGCCAGTTCCCATGTATACTATGTTGAATTTATTTAATGCTATTTTTAACTTTCACATTATGGGACCAGTTTGCTAATTTATTTACAGCTTTTTGCAAAACATTAGTACTTTCGTTTTTATTTCTAATATGATACAACTTAACGTCATCAGCGAAAAATTTGCAATCAGCGAAAAGTTTATTTGAATAAAGGACCTATCACTGACCCCTGGGGCACCCCAGAAAGCACTTTAGAATTTTCTGAATATTCATTATCAATCACGATTTTTGAGTTCAATTAGACAAGAAACTTTTAATCCAGGCTAAAGGATCACCAGTTATTCCATAAACTGATAATTTAGAAATTAATTTAGGATGAAAAACCGTGTCGAAGGCTTTGCTAAAATAAATATAAATAGTATCTATTAGCTGATTAATTGTAATTGTAATTGTAATTTTTTATTAGTCGTGAAAATATATAAGATTACATAAACACACTAATAAAACAGCTGCACAGGTAATATCAATGGTGGATAATCTAATAAAGGTATGTCACAGCGGTCTGTAGCAGCGTGCATCATAAAATCCAATTCTGGCCGGACGTGCGGCTTCTGGCCGGACATACGGCTACTGGCCGGGCGTGCGGCTTCTGGCCGGACGTGCGGCCCGAATTGGATTTTATGATGCACGCTGCTACAGAGCGCTATGACATACCTTTATTAGATTATCCACCTTTGATAATATACATATTACTGCTTACAATTACAGCTGGTTAGGAAAAGAAATACCACAGCAATTTAAAACGAATAAAAACATACAAAATTTATACATTTGAGAAAAAAAAACATACAAAATTTATACACTTGAAACGAAATATAAGGTACAGACACATTAAGATTTTTTTAAAATTCAAAGTTAATGTTTTCAAAATGTTTATTTAATTTTTTGCGAAAAATCTGAATAGTTTTTGAAAGAACTACATCATTTGGAAGTTTGTTCCAATAAGGAACTACTCTATTTTGAAAAAAATATTTTGCAGTGTTTAGTCGAAACCATTGGGGCTTAAGTTTAAAGCCATTATTTCTTGTTTTCCAAAGTGTCAACTTGAAAAAAAATATTTTTATCAATATCAACAAATTTGTTTAATATTTTATAACACATTAATAAGACAGCTTTTAAGCGTCGCGTCTTTAAACTTTCGAGGTTTAGCTCTTTAAGCATTTCGCTATAGGGCAAATGGGGAAAAGAGCATCTAGCATAAAGTTGACGAGTAAAGTTCGATTGGACTTTTAAAACAATCTATATCTTTTTGCAAGTAAAGTGACCATACAAAACTCTCAAATTCTACCCAAAGGCCTTACGTAGGTAGTAAAAGCTTTAAGTAATATTGACATATTTTTTTAGGTAAAAGCTCTAAAATAAATAAAGATACTCTACACAAAGCTTTTCATACTATTTCGCCATAATAAGCAGAAAATTTTAAGTCGTTTTCTACTTGTTATGCCCAGATCTTTTACTCCATTTTTATGAGAGATAAAGGTGTCATTTAGTTTATAGCATTTTGAGGGTTTCCATACCTATTGTTAAAACGCTGCATTATTAAAAGCAAAAGTTAACTGCCAGACATAACACCAATTGAAAAATTTTCTAAATTTTTAGTAAAGCTTTCATATGATCAGACGTTTAATAGTTTTGTAAGTTTGGCGTGTCAGCAAAAAGCTTTATTTTTGTATTATTCGTTAAACAGTCTGGAACATTATTTATGTATAAAATAAAAAGCAAAGGACCTAAGACACTGCCCTGCGGAACGCCACTTGAAACTTTCTTAAAATCAGAACATATCATCACCAATAACAACTCTTTGTCGTCTGTTAGATAAAAAATCTTTTATCCAGCCAAGCAGCTCATAGCCAATGCCATATTTACTGATTTTAAAAATTAGCTTTTTATGGCTGACAGACAGTGTCAAAGGCTTTAGTGAAATCAACACATAAAGAGTTTACACCCTTTTTATGATCAATCGTTGATATCCAATCTTGCAAAGTGGTCAAAAGTTGTAGTCCGACGGACTTTTTTTTAAGAAGCCAAAATAGTTCCTTACTAATTAGATTTTTGTTTCGAAGATATTTAAAATAAAGTCAAAAAATTATGCTTTCCCATTATTTTTACACAAATTGATGTGATTGAAACAGGCCTATAATTTGAACATAAAACAACTTTTCCTTTTTTATGTATTGGACATACATTGGCATCTTTCCAAATTTGAGGAAGGCTGCCTGATTCCATTGAGAGCTCAAATATTCTAGCTAAAGGCATCGATATTTCATCAGCAATCATTTTAAGGAAGAAAGCAGGCAAACCATATGTGTTTTAGAAAATTTATTTGGCAAAGAGTTCAATTTTTTGCAACTAATTTGACTGAAAAACGTACTGTATTATTCCTTCTTCTAAGATTAACTCTTTGATTAAAATCAGGCAGTTTTCCGTTGTCTACAGTAAAGACCGAAGAAAAAAACAATTAAATGCTTCACATTTTTCTATATCACTTAAAGCAAGCGAACCATCAAAATTTTTTTCCATGGGACCGATGATATTTTTCCAAGAGTTTAGCTTAGAGTTTACAAATTTACTAAAAAAAAACCGTTAATACTTTTATTGTGCAAAACTTTGGATTTTTTTTTTCATAAAAATTTTTTAATGCCTGTTTGTACTTTTTATCACAATATTTCCATTTGTCTGCGTTGGCAGTGGATATTTTTCTTTTTGAATACAAGATTTTCTTTTTTTTAAAGATGTTGAATATTTTTTGGATAGATAAAATTTTCGTTTAATAATCGCTTTTAAAGGAACAAACCTTTTAATACAATTATTCAAAATTTCACAAAACTCCGAATATACAGATTCAATGTTGTGTTTATTTAGAAAATTTTTTTTCCAGTCAAACTTTTTCAAGTGCTCTTTAATTTTTGAAAAATCCGCTTATGTTCAATTGCTTTGCTCCAATCAGTAATAAATTCAATTAATTGAGAAAAAGTTGATCTTTTAGTCAAAAATCAATGTTGCGATTTCGTTTTTAAGTTATTAGCTTTTAAAAAATGAAAAAATTTGATCATAAATGCAAGTTTTCATAATCTTACATGCAATGCAAGTTAAAGATATTGGTCGATAATTTTTAGGATCAGTAGGATTACCCTTTTTAAAAATGGGGATTTTAATATCGGTTAGCCAGCGTGGTGGAATTTTTTGAGGGGTAAAAGAAATTTTAAAAACTGTTACTAGTGGTTCAACTAGACTGCAAGCTAAATTTTTGAAAAACATTGCGGGTAAATTATCAGATGTTTTGTTAAGCTTATTTTTTGCTTTTTTAAAGCCTTCAACACGATTTATTTTGTGAATTTAATATTCAAAATAAAGACCTTGGTTTTCATATTAACTTTTATTTGGCGACCATCATTGTGGGTAAAATTTTCACTAAAAGCATTATTAAGGATATTACACTTATCTTTAACGTTATCAATTAATACCCCATTTTTATCAATCAGGGTAGCCTTTTTTTCATTGTTTTTGCGTAATTTTTTAATATAATTAAACAATTTGTTTTTATCTTTAGATCTTAAAATTTTTTGTTTTTTAGATTCCTTATATCGATATACTTCACTTTTGTTAAGACTATTTAATTTATTTTATTACAATTTTTCAGCAGGAGTTTTTCGATTTTTCCAGAATTTAGGGTTTTTTTATTTTACTATTTGTATATGTCTGGGATATTTAATTTTCTTATTTGTTTTTCTTTTACGCAAAAGTTTAAAAAGCTCAATTCCCTCATTGATTTTAGAAATCAAAATTTCCCAATGTTTTTCAACTGTTGCACTACACTGAAAAAGTCCTACAAAATCTGTCGCATTTAAAAAGTCATTTAAAGCTGAACAATTTGCGTTTTTAAGATCTAAATAAGTTTTGCTTTTGTCATTATGCTGTATTCTGCTTGAAATAATCTATGCTGTTATGATCACTATTAAAAAGTGGCTCAACCACATCTACATTAAACGCGTTCGATTCTTCGTTACGAAAAATGAGGTAAAGAAAATTGTGCCCACGATTTGGCTCTTGTACTATCTGTGTAAAAGATTCTTGCAAAAAAGCATTGCTTTATAAATCAGATAAAAATAAATTTGAATGATTTGAAAAAGCCAAAATTTTTCGGTTATATTAAAGTAACCTGTACCCACCACCCACCACGGGATACATTTCCCAAAAATGATGAAGCTTCACAAAATAATTTAGAATATTCATTACTACTGTTGGGTGGCCTATAAATTTACGTGACGGAATTCCACTGATGATTTCAACTGTAACGATTTTCCAACGAATTAAATTTTTTTGGTAAAGTCATTTCAGAGTTTTTATGCCCTTTTTAACAAAAATTGCAACCCAGCCTTCCGTTTTTTTTGCTCTGTCATTTCTGTAAACAATATAACTGCCCTTATTATTTATCATACCGTTTAAAACTTCCTCGTTTCGCAAAAACTTAACAAATCAAAAGTTTTTAAATCTAAAAGAGAGTTTAGCTGATTACAGTTTTGAAAACTAAGCAAACTTCGTACATTTGCAAATTTGCAGCTTAAATAATTACATTCGAAATTTTTTTTGCATTAGTGTTAAATGTGGTCCCTTCCCCCAAGAGTTTAACGGGGCCTTTTTTTCCCGCACCCACTTATTATACTTAGCACTAAATACGAATTTTACAATGCATAGCTCGCCTTTTTCTTTTCTTGCTGAAAAGCTGACAGAATCGTCACCTTCTTTTCAAGACTCGAGAGTCATGTCATAAGCTTTTTTTCGTAATTCACTAAATTCAGTTGCTTTCTTTCGATTCTCAAATGGTTGAGACTGTCAGAGTTTGAGAAGATAAAGTTTGATTTCAGGATCATTTTGTAGCTCTTCCCACCGGCGAAGGAAATTTTCGGCGTGCAGCTCACCCTGCCCGTCGTGGTTAAGCATAGTTATCCTAACCAGCCTGTTAAAATACCAAGCGCGCTGCTTCCCAAGTCGCACGGCTCCTGCTACGTGGGACCAAATTTTTTCAAAACCAAAGGAGTCAAAAAAGCTTTGCAGGCTTTACAGCTGACTTGGAGTTTCCTTTTCATGTTCTCAAAAGTTAGACAGAACAACTTGATTTTTCATCTGTTGCTCATTTAGTATTTCTTTAAGGTGGAACACTACAGAAAAAACCGCACAAACTTAGTACAGACGCTATTCATTCAGTTTATTTCTATAAACTACATACTGTATTAATCCTCATGTCCTGAACATCATTTTTTATATTTTGATGAAACATAAAAATTAAAAATAAGCTGTGGGAATGGTCCACAAAGGGGATTCCGACGAATCGCAGGTTTTTTTCACAAAATGACATATATAATTTTTTTGTGCGTGTCGATTTTAAAAATTTTTTGTACGTAATTAGAAGACGAGTAGATAAAACTTCCCTGTTGTTTTCAGCAAAATCGTATAAAAATAGCCCGAGAAAACTCGACATTTTGAAGAGTTTTTTGAGAAAATTTTATTAACTTTGGAGCCTAATTTCTCAGTAGATCTCTATACGATTTTTAAATAAACAACGCCAATGTTTCTAACTCGTTGAGTTCTCCATTTTTATATATAGTTTGTTAAAATCGGTTCGTAAACAAATTTCCATAATTTTGCAATGGATGAATTTGATTTGACGTCGGGAAACAACATTTGGAAACGTTCGTTTAAAAGTGCTTTTTAACTGAGGTTCAGAGACGAAGCAGTAGCCGAGTGGTTAGGGCGTAGGACTCAGCATATAGGAGGTCTAGGTTCGAATCCCCGTGGAAGTTAATTTTTAACACCAAAAAAATGATGTTTTTTTAAATTTTTTTTTAATTTTAACTTATTTATTAAAAAAAAAAGCCCCCTCGGGGGTCAAATCAAAAAACGAAGTTCGGATTCGTAATCAGGACCCCCGAAAACCCTCGAGTGGTTGTTTTTGGAAAAATCAAAGAAATTTTTGGAACTGTAGTGTTCTACCTTAAGTTGATGATAGACGGGAGCTTTGGAAGCCAAAAGTTCCCGTTTGGCCACATTGGCGTAGGAGGTAGGAGAGTTACTGCTTGTCTGTCCTTCCTCGATGTATGGTGATAAAGACGATACGGCTGCGGAAAGAGATTCCAATTTCTTTAAAATCGTCGGAATGGCCCGCGTTAAGCTCGCCTTTATCTGGCCAATAGCTACGCCATTTCAGGCGATTTCTCCAGAAATATCGTGAAAAGTTACAAGATCCTACGATGTTGTCGAAATTTTTCGCGGGGACGTCCAAGCTATGTGAGCCGTTGCGCATGAAGCCTTCGCGCAGTAAAAACGAAAGAAGTTGCCAGGCAATTCGAGTAAGTTTTTGGTTGAGGCGTTTGGCTTAACATAACATAATTTATTTTTGCTAAATGCCGGCTTCAAGTTGTTTAAGCCCAAACAACGAAAGTGATAACGCTCCTCGCATTTGTAACACTGGGCGTGTGCAGAATTGAGTTCTCCCGCAGATTTTCCGCAATTGGCCCAGGTTTCAGAGTCCCCGCAGTCGGTTAAGGACGAAAAAGATCCATTTGACATGGCGTCATAGGCAAATGGAAAATACGCGGAAAAGGGCTGACGGCAGGTCATTTAGGTAAAGAGTTGTTGTAAAAAGCCACTTAAAGTTCAAGAGTTGCTATTCTTTGAAAAAGCAGAATATGACCAAAAGCTTTGTAGACGTCAAAAACAAGAAGTACTGATAAACTGAAAAAAGTTTTTGATGGCGATAGAAGTGAATAGCAAATAATATGCAATTTTTTCAAGAAATTTTCAAATAAATTATGTTCAAAATCCGTAAAAATTAAGCCATTTTGATTCGTAATATTAGGTGGAAATGTTATAATAATAAATTACAGGAAATACTTTATAAAATTTTAGACGTTTCGGTAGCGTAAATAAGCAGTTTACAAATTAAAAATAAAGAATTAATAATTTTGAAAAAGAAGAAGGAAAAACTTGATACAACCACGCGTGAACATGGGTTCTTTAAAGTTAGTGTTAAGTAACATCGGCCTTGCGTATCCTGTTTTATAAAAAATAAGTAAACTTTTAACTTTAAACCATTTCGGTAGAAATGTTAGTAGAATATAAAAAAACAAGTAATGAAAGTAAACAAGTAATTTTTTCCATTTTTTATTACTGGAAAGAATCCGTCAGCTATGCTTCCAGGTTTTCCTTTATTTTAAGTGGTTGATAGAAAGAAACCTTATCTAAACTGCTCTTATCGAAATATTTAATTCTTATCTAAACTGGTCTAAGCAATAGGGACACTCTTCGACAAATGAAGCAAAGAAAGTCTGATCTCTCCAGGTGGCAGAATGGCAGTTCATATAGTTTTTTTGTTCATACCCGCATCCAAGAAAATTTGACACTCCCCCGTCCTGCCTCCGAAACTTACGTAGCGTAACTGACTAAAATTCGGCCAGCCTTAATTTCGGCCACCGGCAGTTATTGCAATGCAAAAAATTATGAAATGAACTGCGTATGGTTACATAGATAGATTGTCTCATCTGCCATGGCCATCTCATGGCCATCTGCCAAGCGTAAGCAGTCCATTTGTAACTTGAAAATTTGTTCACTGAAATGAACGGCGCATTTTAAAAAAATCAATCAGTGGTCGAAATTAAGGTTTTTTAAATTTAAGTCAGTTACGCAACCTCAAAAACATTTATATTTTTTCCAAATTGTCTTTTATATTGCAAACACAAAAAGTAACTTGCTCGTACCAGCCTCAAACAAGGTTTTTCCTGCCTCCGTTCTGCCCCTAAAACGTTGATAGCTCCATTACCAACTTTGCGCGTTCATATGTGCCTCTTTTCGACATATAACCTGTATTTAAAGAATTTTTCGGTTTGTTTCTCGTAATTTAATCAACTTCCGATGCTGTCCTTATACCGGATTACAAAACTGTAATTTATAAATAAAAAACTCAAGAACTTGAGCCGAAACATGTCCGACAACTAATAAAATCTACGTCATTCTCAGTACACATTCTAATAAGCCCTTAAAACAACAGGATTTAATAGAGTGTTGATGAATTTCTGATTATTTTTTAAATGTCGTTAAATAAATTTAATTTTTTTTTAAAATCTTATACCACTTATTCTGGAAAACACAATTTTACAATAAAATGTCCCTAGGTTGTGAGAGGATGTCCTTCCACCTTATTTAACTAATTTTTTTAAGTGTGAACATACATTCAGGAAATAAACTTCAGAGCTTTGAATTTAAACAAATCAGAGCTTTGAAATCAGAGCAAATGCTCTGTAGTTTGTAAAAAAATTATGTATACATAAAAAGTTTTTCAGATAAGTAGATCTCACTAACGGTAAGGTAAATTTTTATAAACGTTGTATCAAAGTATTACAGTTTAACATTTCCTATACACTTATACAACTATTATATAAATCAATAATTTTATTAGTGAAATATATCAGCTCTAAAGAATTTTACCAGTCCAAACCATTTTTGTACAAATCATGTACCCTAGCAAGTATAGGATATATAATACATGTACCCTAGCAAGTACAGGATATATAATAATGTTTTGATGATAGTTTTGAAAATAGTTCGCCTCTTTCAGGTTTTAAAGGAGTACTATACCATTGGAATCAAACTTGATTGAAGCATTGCTAAAATTTTATTGTAACGGATGAAACGTGTCAAAATAGAAATCCCAAATAAAATTTTTGAACAAGAAACTTTATAGCGAGGGTTCCACAGCTCCCAAAAAGGTCGACTTTTCTATCCTACCTTCAGTAATCAAAAATCTTATGTAAGCAATAATTGGCATACAACGTGTTTTAATTTGCATGCACCGCCAGGATTTTTGACTTCAATGGTTTTTGTCAACGATTTTCGAAATTAAAATACAATGTAGGCTAAGTAATTGTTTCTTACGTGAGATTTATCGATTGAAAATTATATCACAATATATATATTTGATCAAAGTGAACTTTAATTATCAAATGAGTCCAGTTAAATTCAATACAAAATATTCTGAATTTGCTTGAAAATGTTTGATATTTGATTTTAATGATCTAATGCTGCTTTTATTTGGACTTTTATTGCAAATACACAATTAAATGCGATGAAAAATATTTTCTATTCGCTTAAAAAAAATTGATATTTGATTTGAATAATGTACTGCTGCTTTTATTCGGACTGTAATATTGCAAATTTTCAAATTCCTGCCAGCGCGGAAGTTTCCCTGCTCCACTTACGATATCGTAATTGCCATGAAAGAACAATTCAGAATCGTCACCAAAACTCTTATTCTCTTTTATTGAACAAATATTATATACTTTATTAGTCAAAAACTAATCAATTTTCAAAAAAAGTAAATTAATTAATATCAACAAAACTATTTGTAATCTTGAAACACATAGTCAAATCAGCTTTTAAATGCCCTAATGTAAGAGTTTCTAGGTTTAATTCTTTAAGGTTTTGTTCACCTTTAAGGCTTTGTTGATAAGAAACACATGAAAAGGAGCATTGAGCATATCGTCGTTACTCTGACACAATGAGTCACAATCAGTATAAAATTAACATGACTCTGACTCATTTTGTTTATATTAATTGTGTGTTAAGAGATAAAAAGAGTCACAGTTATGAGTATTTTACAATGCATCTGACTCATTGTGTCAGAGTAACGACGATATAGCCTTCGAGTTTCCAACTTTTCCAACTCGTTGTACTTTTTCAATGTAATCGGTAATTTTTTTAATAATGTGGGGATCAGACAAAGCTTTCAAATTTAACTTGAGATCTTACATACGTTTTAAAAGCCTTGAGCAACATATGCATATTACATGACATAAAAGCTCTGTATATAAAAGACACTCTACATAATGCTTTTACGGCTATATTTCTACAATGAGCACTGAATTTAAGTCGTTTGTGATTATGATGCCCAAATCTCTTACTTCATTTGTATGAGAAATTTCCGTAATTGTTAGTTCATATGTTTTTTTTGACATTTTTATATACAAAAGTTAAACGCTACAATTTTCAAAAACAATGTTTAGTTGCCAGTTATCACACCAGTCTGAAAAATGTTTTAGATATTCAGAAGATTTAGAGGAGTCTGGGGAATCCATTGTACGATACAACTTGGCATCATCAGCAAAAAGTTTAATATTGGTGTCATTTTTTAAGCAATCAGGTACTTCATTTATATACAGAAGAAAAAAAGCAAAGGACATAAGACGATGCCTTGGGGAATTCCACTTGAAACCTTTTAGTGATCAGACATATAGTCACTGATGACAACTTTTTAACGTCTGTTTGATAAATAGTTTTTAATCCAAGCAAGCAGCTCTTAACCTATGCCATATTTAATAATTTAAAAATGAGTTTTTTATGACTGACAGTGTCAAAGGCCTTAGAAAAATCCACGTACGAAGCATCTACGGATTTTTTATTCTCTATTGCTGTTATCTAATCTTTCAAAGTAAGTAAAAGTTGGAACCTACAGACTTTTTGCTAAGGAAACCAAATTGTTCTTTACTAATCAAATTTTTTAAGAAGGTAATTTAAAATACAATCATATGTAATAGATTCCATAATTTTCACGCAAACTGATGATATAAGGGATATTGGTCTATAATTAGAACATAAACAAAAAACCCTTTTTTATCAATTGGACAGACATATGCATCCTTTCAACTTTGTGGAAGAATACCTGCTTCCATAGAGAGCTCAAAAATATGTCCTAATATATAATAATGTTTATTTTGCCAGTAAAAAATTACTAAAAAAAAGGCAAGTAAAGTTACATTTAGTACAATTTAATTACTTCTTATTTACTTAAATACATGACAAAAACTTGACAAATCCACTGTATCAAGCGAAATTTAAAAACTCTAAGCGATTTTGCGTAAACAACACACAGGCAAGCTATTCCATACTTTAACACATCATTGTGAGAAACTAAACCTTTACGACAATCTAACCTATACTTCTCCGATAATTTTAATTTATACTTATGACCACGCGTAAAATATGGTGAACTTTTAAAAGCAAACAAATTTACAATTTCTAAATCTACATTTTCATACACTATATTGTAGACCATACATAAATCAGATTTTAACCTTCGCAATTCTAATGAATCAAGATTCTAAAAGCATTAATATTTCATCAGCGATTATTTTTAAAAAGTAGGCTGAATGTTCATCCCTGCTAATAAAAAATATTTATTAGCCGATTAAGAATTAATTTTCCCATTAATAAAAATTTATTATTATATCCAGGTAGACGAAACAAATCAAGGTCGGAATATTATTCTAACAAAACAGGTAAAAAAACATTTATTTTACACGTTCGTCGAACTTAGTCACATGTGATATAAGCTCAGTGGGATTGTGGAATTTTACAGTAGAATAAGTCGCCAAATAAACGTTACTGTGACTCATTTTATTTATACAATGTCCAGTTTTAATGTAAAATAGTTACATTCCCGAGTATTTTCTACATATTGCGCCTCATTCTACAGTGTTTTTTCCCGCCTGACGGTTAAAATATTAAATACACGGTGAGTTTTTACCGATTTCAATATTTTTGTTCTGTGCGCTGTTTCATAAATGTTAGGACATTTAGTTCTTTGTAAATATCTACAAAGAAATGAAATCCTATGCTAAAGCATAGTGATAAATGCAAGATATATTTATGCAAATTTTCGGTTTTTTATAAGTTTTTCCAAAAGTCTATTGCATTTTCATTTCTTTGTAGCTTTCTACAAAAAAGAAATGGACTTCAACAAAAAAATAGCATGTTGGGAACTTTTATGAAACAGCGCCCTGCTGGCGAAAACCTTTGCGAAACAACGAGAATCGTTAGATTTACGCTGACTTATGTAATTTGACTCTGAGTTGCCGTTGTTTTCTATAAAGTCAGACTCGTTCTGCATTAGCCGTTGAAATCGTACATTATAGTTCCTGTCAATTTTGTAAAAAAAAAGAGACACGAATTGCGCGCAGTGCGACACCGCAAACTCTCCCCTATCTTATAACGATGTACAGTAATTTCCTGTTTAGCGAAATGACGCTCAACCCTCTGAGCCTATTTTAACAATTTTAAATTTCAATCTTTCCGTTATTCCCGCTCCCCAAAATATACGTGCATATGCACGCGTAAATTTTATTTTCGAATTGCTATAATTTTTTGGAAAGTGCTTCGAATGCCTCAATTTCACAGTCCACTTCCTATTCTAAAATATTTAAATTTTTTGTTAAATTTTGACCCCTGTTAAAATTATCAGCAAGTTTTTTTTATTGATTCTTACTCTGGTCAGATAATGAGATATCAAATTTTTTTTAATTTCGGGTTGTGGAATCAAAGTATAGCCATAATATTGAAATGGATGTATTTTGGATGTTTTACGCAATACTCATTACGCGCGATTGTTTTATCTGTTAAATATGCCCGCTTGATGGATCGATTTTTTTTATTTAATGTCGGAAATTTCGCATTTTTCAAAATAAAAGTGACGTCATCTCTTAATAAATTGGTAAAATATTTATGTGGTAATCATATATAATAGCATTTTTGATGAAACTAATTTTTTGATACTTTGTGTTATTGTTTGTTAAATCATATATTTTTTCTATAAAAATTTTTTCACTCTAAATGTTATGATTATTAACTCGGTAAAAATTTGATAGTTTTTCCTTTAATATTGATTTTTATATAAAATATAATTATAGCAATTTACTTTACAAAGTGTTTTTCGGCAAGTGGGGCAAAACTTTTTAAAGCAAATCAAATTATTTACCTAACACAAACATTATTTTTTTAAATCAGGGAAGAGCGCGGAGCGCTCTTTCCCTTATATTAAATGGGTTAAGTCACTGCGCGGTTAACCGTTGTTGATGGCGTCATCGAAAATCACAAAACCTTTAATAGTTTTTTATTCAATCAAAAATCTAAACATTTTACATTACTAAAATATTACCCATATTTTTCTGATATTAAAAACCTAAAAACTTTTGCTAAACATACCTGAATTTTATACTAATAAGCTTAATTTGCTTAACTTTTTTTTCGTGTTTTTTTTTTGGGGTCCCCCAAAAATTTTTTCCTGTGGTAAATATTTGGAGCTGATTTTTTGCACGTAGATGCTAAATTGCCCCCTCACCTGAATTTCATTCTCGTATATGCTCTATTGCCCGTAGTTAAACCTCTGTTCATGTGAAAAACGACCAGTTTTTTTCTAAGTTACGCATTAGGTACTGGGGTACTTGTGTGACACTTTTTTCCCTTACTGAATTACATATAAAGTAACTTCATTAAGTAATACACATTCTCTTCTGGTTATTTTTTTGGTTTAAATTATAATTCCTTACCTTTTTATAAAAATTACTAATTTTCAACGGGAAGAGCGAAAAAATATCCTTACCACTAATTAGCAGCCATATGGCAACAATAAAAATATTTAAAAAAATAAAATGACGTGTGAGCGCTGCGGGATAAAATGTTTCAATAGACGGAAATTTATCAAAATCGAAACAGAAAAAACTTTTTTTATATGGAATACTATGAAGCTACAATCACTCCAAAAATTTAATGCGAGAAAAGACTGGTCTGGGTAACCTCGTAAAATTGGTACGAAACCTGGAAAAATTATTTACAATGGTGTGGTTTTGTTGTTTAAAAATAAACCATCAATCCAGAAAAATCAAGCACAAAACAAAAGTCCAAATAAAGCTAATTTCCAAAAAAATGGTTAAATCAGGTCTAACTAAAAGAATTTAAACAGAAGAAAATCACAATATTTTATATGGTTCTTTCAGGTTCCATACAATTTTACGGAGTTACCCAGACTTAATTTTTGTATAGTATACTGCTTAAAATTGCATTGAAGTTTTGGATATGAAAATAATTGTATTTATATCATGAGGAGACCATGACGTTTCTTTTAAAATGAGTAAATTTTTTAATGTTTTATATCTTTAATAACTCCGTGGATTTTGGCACTTCCTTAAGAAGTGCCAGCACTTCCAGCACTTCTTGAGGAAGTGCCAGGATCCACGCGGATTTTGGCACTTCCTCGCGCTATTCTGGCACTTCCTGCTGGAAGTGCTAAAAAATCGGGACCAAAATACTTTTTCAGGATTAAATGACTATGAAAACCGGATATGCATGAATGTTTGTGCTTTTATTTATTATTTGAATATTTCAATGCAAATAAAGTTTTTGTAACAAATAATACTTGTAAAATGTATATAAACAAGAATATCTAAAAACGAACAATAACATAAATGTATTATATTAAAACATGTTAAGTAAATGCACCATAAAATGTTGTAAAGTGGTGGCACTTCCTCCCCCCACCCCCTGTGGAAGTAAGGAAGTGCCAAAATCCGTGACGTCAGTTAAATATGGATTTTAGCACTTCTTCAAGGAAGTGCCAAGCTAACAAGCTGAAATTGGAATCTGGCACTTCTTCCTGGCACTTCCTCCTGGCACTTCCTGCTTTTATTGTTATTTTTAAAAACATAAATTATGCATTTTTACCTGAGTAAGCCTCACTAACAATTAAAAATGCAATTCTAGGGTTTTTTGGGTCCCTGAATTTAAATTTTGGGTCAAAAATTAAAAATTCCTAAATATTTAACCTGAAATGAGCATATCTCACTAACAGTAAAAAAATTTTTTTTCCTGATATTTAGCTAAAATTTCAACATATGGGTTTTCTTTGGCCCTGAATTTGAATTTTGAATCAAAAATTAAGAATTTTTAAATATTTAACCAGAAATGAGCATATCTCACTAACAGTGAAAAAAATTTTTTTCCTCAAATTTAGCTAAAATTGCAATATATAGGTTTTCTTAGGCTCTGATTTTGAATTTGGGGTCAAAAATTAAAAATTCCCAAATATTTAACCAGAAATGAGCATATCTCACTAACAGCAAAAAATTTTTTTTCTCATATTTAGCTAAAAATTCAACATATGGGTTTTTTTGGCCCTGAATTTGAATTTTGAATCAAAAATTAAGAATTTTTAAATATTTAACCAAAAATGAGCATATCTCACTAACAGTGAAAAAAATTTTTTTCCTCAAATTTAGCTAAAATTGCAATATATAGGTTTTCTTAGGCTCTGATTTTGAATTTGAGGCCAAAAATTAAAAATTCTATAATATTTAACCAGAAATGAGCATATCTCACTAACAGTAAAAAATTTCTTTTCTCATATTTAGCTGAAATTTCAACATGTAGGTTTTCTTAGGCTCTGATTTTGAATTTGAGGTCAAAAATTAAAAATTCTATAATATTTAACCAGAAATGAGCATATCTCACTAACAGGAAAAAATTTTTTTCCTGATATTTAGCTATAATTTCAACATATGGGTTTTCTTTGGCCCTGAATTTGAATTTTGAATCAAAATTAAGAATTTTTAAATATTTAACCAGAAATGAGCATATCTCACTAACAGTGAAAAAAAATTTTTTTTTCAAATTTAGCTAAAATTGCAATATATAGGTTTTCTTAGGCTCTGATTTTGAATTTGGGGTCAAAAATTAAAAATTCCCAATTATTTAACCAGAAATGAGCATATCTCACTAACAGGAAAAAAATTTTTTCCTGATATTTAGCTATAATTTCAACATATGGGTTTTTTTTGGCCCTGAATTTGAATTTTGAATAAAAAATTAAGAATTTTTAAATATTTAACCAGAAATGAGCACATCTCACTAACAGTGAAAAAAATTTTTTTCCTCAAATTTAGCTAAAATTGCAATATATAGGTTTTCTTAGGCTCTGATTTTGAATTTGGGGTCAAAAATTAAAAATTCCCAAATATTTAACCTGAAATGAGCATATCTCACTAACAGTAAAACATTTTTTTTCTCTCATATTTAGCTGAAAATTTAACATATAGGTTTTCTTAGGCTCTAAATTTAAATTTTGAGTCAAAAGTTAAAAATTCCTAAATTTTTAACCAGAAATGAGCATATCTCACTAACAGTAAAAAAAATTTTTTTTTCTGATATTTAGCTAAAATTTTAACATATGGGTTTTTTTGGCCCTGAATTTGAATTTTGAATCAAAAATTAAGAATTTTTAAATATTTAACCAGAAATGAGCATATCTCACTAACAGTAAAAAAATTTTTTTTCTGTAAAATTTAGCTAAAATTGCAATATGTAGGTTTTCTTAGGCTCTGATTTTGAATTTGGGGCCAAAAATTAAAAATTCCCAAATATTTAACCAGAAATGAGCATATCTCACTAACAGCAAAAATTTTTTTTCTCATATTTAGCTAAAAATTCAACATATGGGTTTTTTTGGCCCTGAATTTGAATTTGAGGTCAAAAATTAAAAATTCTATAATATTTAACCAGAAATGAGCATATCTCACTAACAGGAAAAAATTTTTTTCCTGATATTTAGCTATAATTTCAACATATGGGTTTTCTTTGGCCCTGAATTTGAATTTTGAATCAAAATTAAGAATTTTTAAATATTTAACCAGAAATGAGCATATCTCACTAACAGTGAAAAAAAATTTTTTTTTTCAAATTTAGCTAAAATTGCAATATATAGGTTTTCTTAGGCTCTGATTTTGAATTTGGGGTCAAAAATTAAAAATTCCCAATTATTTAACCAGAAATGAGCATATCTCACTAACAGGAAAAAAATTTTTTCCTGATATTTAGCTATAATTTCAACATATGGGTTTTTTTTGGCCCTGAATTTGAATTTTGAATAAAAAATTAAGAATTTTTAAATATTTAACCAGAAATGAGCACATCTCACTAACAGTGAAAAAAATTTTTTTCCTCAAATTTAGCTAAAATTGCAATATATAGGTTTTCTTAGGCTCTGATTTTGAATTTGGGGTCAAAAATTAAAAATTCCCAAATATTTAACCTGAAATGAGCATATCTCACTAACAGTAAAACATTTTTTTTTCTCTCATATTTAGCTGAAAATTTAACATATAGGTTTTCTTAGGCTCTAAATTTAAATTTTGAGTCAAAAGTTAAAAATTCCTAAATTTTTAACCAGAAATGAGCATATCTCACTAACAGTAAAAAAAATTTTTTTTTCTGATATTTAGCTAAAATTTTAACATATGGGTTTTTTTGGCCCTGATTTTGAATTTTGAATCAAAAATTAAAATTTTTTAAATATTTAACCAGAAATGAGCATATCTCACTAACAGTGAAAAAATTTTTTCCTCAAATTTAGCTGAAATTGCAATATATAAGTTTTCTTAGGCTCTGATTTTGAATTTGGGGTCAAAAATTAAAAATTCCCAAATATTTAACCTGAAATGAGCATATCTCACTAACAATGAAAAAAATTTTT